>JAAAKG020002463.1:0-21721 GCA_010014905.2 Druon quercuslanigerum | reverse complement strand
ATTATCCATATTAAACTTATGAAGATTTGTTTTTCCTACTTTTATTGATAAATCTTCATAAATTTGATATAAATATTAGAATAATATTGTAAGACAAGGAAAACAATTCGAAGAACTGTTTTAAATTTTCGCGGGCAGGGTTGGGGGTTGAGAGGGAGGAATATTTTCTGGAGCCCAACTGAAGATGGCTCTGTTGGCGCAGCAAATAACTGGTCAAAAAAAATACATGGGAGTTGTACTATTGTGGACGCCATTTGGTTCTTACGGAAATATTTACTCGTCTCGCTGTATCAATAAAGTCAGATAGTTCGTGTTTATTCGGTCTTTGCTTCGTTCGTAACAATATTTGTCGTCCTGTCAAGGAAAAATATCTGTAATTGAGTCATACATTTTGTTGTGGAAAAATTGTATATAATAATTGTATGTATAATAATATAATAATAATTAATTGTTTAAACAGGCATGCTGGTTAAAAGTAGTGAAGAAATATTGCATATATTAGAAAAGAATGTACAAAAACGTCTTCTGTCACATGTTTCAAAAACGGAAAATGAAAATTATAATTTTCATCAAGCGAATTCGTTTACTAACTGCTGTAGTAAGATTTTTTCAAAAGATTAACTAGAACGCTGATAATTTAATGAGGCTTATTATTCGAATTAATAAGACTTCGTAATCAGCATTTTTTAATTGAATACTCATTATTCAGATTGAGGGAGCAGATGTCAAGTTTTCGGCAAAGGGTATACTCTTTTATATAGTTTAATGTTTCCATTATTAGTGCAAATATTACCCGATTTTCATAAATTTTTATTTTTTATTTCTTAAAATGATGTCAGTAAACTAATTCTGCTAATTAAAATAGAATCAATCCATACCTTCCTAATTTCAGTTTTTGTAACTCGTCTGTATCTCATAAAAATTCAAGGGTAATTTTTTACGAGGAATTTAATGCGCTCGAGGGGAAAGTGCTGCGAGAATCCACACACGGCTACATTGAGCGTCACTGCAATTTTTCTCTTTTGTTTACTCCAATTTGATCATTAAAAAAAATATAAAGTTTTATCCAAAAATCGACTTTGTACAAGCCAAGAGTCATATTTATTATGACATATGCAAGAAATCAGACGAAAATATTCATGATTGCGGAAAGAATCTTGTCAAAAATCAGCGGCGCCACTAACGAAAAACAACATGCCATATAATGCATATTTTTTTGCTATTTCTTTGCTATTTTTTACGAAAAAAAATTTTTTTTTGCTCTATTATTTTTCGAGAAAACAAGGCGCCGCTACCTTGCTGTCAACTCAGCGGCGCCATCTACAAAAATCATGAAATTTAGTAAAATAACTACGCTAGATTTTTTTGCTATTTTTTTACTTTACAATGCGCTATGAATCGTTATTGTAAAATTCACCCTTTTTTAAAAAACTCAACCCTTGCAATAAAAAAATTATTTAAGAAAAGTATTAAAAAATGACTAATCAAGATTTTTTTGCTATTTTTTGCTTTCAATGTGATATGTAAGACTTTCTTGAAATCAACCTTTATTTTTAAAAACCAACCCCTCTGTACCACCTAGACAAGAATATGTCAAAAAATATTGTTTTTCAGAATTTTCCACTGTCAATTGAGTGTCTGACTTTTCGGCTCATCGAAAATATTCACTCCAATTTTTTGGCTTTAACCCTTATCGTTAAAAGGCAACTCTTATGTACCACATAGACATTACCTTGTCAAAAAATAATTTTTTCCAGAATCCTACACTATCAATGGAATCTTTGATTTTTGGGCTTCTCGAAAATACACACTTACATTTTTTGGCTTCAACCCTTAACGATAAAAAGCAACCCCTCTGTAACACGCCGACATAGCACTTTAAAAAAAAATCTTTTTGAGAATTCCGCAGTGCCAATAGAATCTGATTTTTGGGCTCCTCGAAAATACCAACTTCGAATTTTTGGCCTCAACCCTTAATGATAAAAAGCAGCCCCTCTGTACCACGTAGAAATTACTTTTTCAAAAAATTATCTTTTCCAGAATCCTATACTATCAATAGAGTCTCTGATTTTTGGGCATCTCGAAAATACCCACTGCGATTTTTTGGCTTTAACCGTTAACGATAAAAAGCAACCCCTCTGTACCACGTAGAAATTACTTTGTCAAAAAATAATCTTTTTCAGAATTTTGCACTGTCAATAGAGTCTGATTTTTTGGCTCCTCAAAAATACCAACTTCGAATTTTGGGCCTCAACCCTTATCGTTAAATGGCAACTCTTATGTACCACATAGACATTACCTTGTCAAAAAATAATCTTTTCCAGAATCCTACACTATCAATAGAGTCTCTGATTTTTGGGCTCCTCGAAAATACCAACTTTGAATTTTTGGCTTCGACCCTTATCGTTAAAAGACAACCCTTATATTTCACATAGACATTACCTTGTCAAAAAATAGTCTTTTCCAGAAGTGATAAAATGAAGTTAAATTTTATCACGTATAAATGAAGTATTATAAATTAACTTCTGAAAACAAGAAAATATCGTTATTAATTTTAATATTACATGTTTTTAAAATAAATTAAAGCTCGCTGGAAACATACATCGTGTCTATGTGGTACATAAGGGTTGCTTTTTAACGTTAAATTTTACAAAAACGATTCATAGCGCATTTTAATGCAAAAAAAATAGAAAAAAAATCTAGCCTAGTTATTTTACTAAATTTGATGATTTTTGTAGATGGCACCGCTGAGTTGACTTAGTTGACTCTATTAGTTTTCTCGAAAACTAATAGAGCAAAACAATTTTTTGTTGTTGTAAAAAATAGCAAAAAAATAGCAAAAAATAGCAAAAAAATATGCATTACATGACATGTTGTTTTTCGTTAGTGGCGCCGCTGAGTTTTCTCACCTATTCCAGGGCACTTGGTACTCCCTGCGCCCGGATTTTTTCCCGTGCAATGTTAATTCACTATTAAATACGAGTACACATATTCCATATTACATATTCCACTAAATCGTTCTTTGAATGTTTAGTTCTTTATAATTCGGACTATTATATCTAAATTCTGATGAAATTTCCGCACCGTGAATCGTGCTCGATTGTAGTTGCATAAGTGTATATTTTCTATACGTGGTATGGTCTACATACGATATATATAAAAATGAGTGCCGTACAGGTTGGGAGACCTTATAGGACATTGCGTTTTTAACATTTATTTTTACTGGTCATCTATTATCTATATTATTATTATCGATTTGAGAGGTGTTTAAACCTGCACTACAAACATTTTTTTGGACAAGTGGAAGACTGTCTGGAAATTGGCTGTAAAATTCTTCTTGCATTATAATTATATATGTTTTGTTTACAAAAAGTAAGCTACTTAATAGATCATCAAGACGGTTTGATGAAAGCCCAAAAATATTATAATGGAAAAAAGTTATTTGCCAAAAACAAAAGCCGCTCCAACCTTTATTACATTCCCCTGTTAGGAAAATTTACGTAGTATATCTTTACTGTAAAAAATTATTTTGAGATGTTTCCCAAGAAATATTAGAAAGCAACATACCCAATCTAATAGGAAATTTTCCCGAAAATAAATGCGGTAATTTAAAAAAATTTTTTTTGGAAATTATGCTTTAAAATTAAGATATTTTCCCGAAAATAAATTTATTTTAAAATTGTATTGAAATTTCCTAAATTATTGGCGAATTAAACATTAAAATTCGAATATTACCCTAAAAACAAAATTTAGAACATTTTTTTAAAAAAAGTACAAATTTTGTATTAAATCACTTATTAAATTTCCTCGGTGCTTAACATTACATTCGCGAACCTAAATATTGACAAAAGCTTTTTGCTTGACTGAAATCTTATAATCTCCTTTATCAGATTTGTCACTTTACTGGACCTTTTTATTTTCCGTCCGTTAGCTGTATTTTGGTTTATTTCTGGTGTTAGTGGCGTGTCCAAGATAATCGTTCTGCAATACATAAAATAGAATTACCTATATATATATATTGGATTAAATATTCATTTATCTATACTTTACATTCCCTCTCATAAATATTCAAGGAAGGAAAACTGAATAGGAGTTTTACCTTTCAAAAAACTCTAATGTTGATCCGGTCATATTTTTTATAATGATAACCATACACGAAATGTACCAGGGCGAAAACAAGCGTACTTCCGAGCACATCGTTTGCTTCCACTATAATATTTTGGTCAATCAAAATATAACAGCTGTAGGATTTATCGTATAAAAAGGTTCCTGCAACAACATAAATAAAAACGATTCTTTCATTAGCAATATAAAATAAACTCGAAGTTCATATAAAAAGCAATCTTTTTCTGTGAGTGGATCTTTTGACATTTAAATATAACTTCTCTTCGAATTATAATACATCTTATATGCATTTTGTATAATGAGATGCTGTTTTATATAATTTATGGAAAAAGAAAGATGTAGTAAAACTTCACTAAGTTTAATTAAAATCGACGAAATGGCTACCAGGTTTGATATTTCTGACCTGAAAAGCGTCCCCATACACATTATTTCAGCAGAAAATAATTTTTGTGCACAAAAAACTAATAAACTAAAATAAAAAGTATTAAAATCAATGACTTACCCTAGTGTTAAAATGCAACGATTATCCTTGTAGACACTGTACAGAAAATATACCGTCACTCAAAACTACGCAGAACTGTTCTCAAAAAGAGGACATTGATAACTGACCTGCAGAATGGAGATTTTCATGGGCCATTAGTCTTTCTGGTCGGAGCGGAAAATTTTTGTATGGATGTCATGACTTATTTTCACCCCGACCTTAAACAGCGGTCAAAAGGGAAGTTTGCTTAACATTTAGGTATGCCGAACGCTGATGCTATATATATATATATATATACTGCTACAGGAATTATATTTCTTTAAATGACGCAAATATTATCTTAATTTAAAATAACGTTTTTGATGTAAATTTTGCTTCTACAACTACATATTTTATCTCGTAAAATAATAGCCACATTCTGGGATTGAATAAACCGAAACTTTGTTGCTTCAATGAAATATTTTTCGGGGCCTCTAATTTTCAACAATTTTGTTGATTTCACCAAATATATGTGGAATAATATTTGTTTTTAATTAATATAATACTAAATTCTGTATCTTATAAATAAACTATAAGACCCTCTTTAGGAACGCGTATTTGTCACAAATATATTTATTTGCCATCAAAGTAATAATCAATGTTTTTTATTATAAAAAACTACAAGATTCTCTTCAGGTTCGTGTAAATGTCAGCAATAAAGTCACTTTAAATTACTGTAACAATAAATGCTTGTTTATTTTATGAAATCTGTTATTTGCCCTTTTTGAACGTGTGCAATTGTCAAAAATAATTTAACTTTAAATTGATGTGACGCTAAATTTTGGTTTATAAATAAAAAGTTTTAAATAATGATTGCATTCGTTTTTTGAAAAAAAAACTGTACATAATATTTCTCATTTATATGGAAAAAATTTCCCTACCCAGAGCTAGACATTCTTCCCAACAAATTTTTTGTAAAATTACTGAAATTTAAAAGTTTTATAAATAGTGTTGTTTTGGTAAAATTTCTAACTTTTTTTGTAAAATAATTTTTCCTACCCTAAGTTAATCTTACCTACAAAATTAGTGGGAAAATTTCCGAAATTTTTTACATATATATACTCTTTGTTTATTATCCCCTATAGCCGCACAGCATTATTATCGACGTATGGCGCATAGAAGAGAGAATACATTCTCTCTTCTATGCCCCATACGTCGATAGGACACAATGTTCTAAATATTTAACGCTTTGAAAAGTAGAGTCAGAATGCCACTGCGTACCACGAACCTCGTTTAAATGCGTTTAGGTAACGCTTTGCAGATACTATTACTCAAGAGAAAACCGATTAAATTCTGTTTGAAGTGCGTCAAAAAAGAAAAAAATTTTACCTACGATGGAATAAAAGCTGTCGTCTGCAACGGCGTCTTTAGCAGCAATGTGAAAACGGCAAAGTATCAGTGAATTCGAGCTGTAAATCGGTACACCATATTTAAAACAACACAGAAAAGAACAAATTTAAAGTTTTTTGAAAGTAAGACTTGCAATGGTTAAAAATTAAACATATTTCGGCGAAAGTTTTACCGAGGTGAGGAGAATAATTCTGATGTCGTCTGAAGTGAGCAAATTTCGGTAAAACATGTATAAACAACAACAGCAAACACGAAAAAAATCTTCCTACTGATATATCTCGTCCGAACTAAATTACACTATTGTAGACGAATTAGAAATTATTTAACCCTTAGGACTCCACGCGGCGGTCCTGCGGACTGCATTTGCCGTTAATTTTATGTGTACTTATAACGGTCTAGATTTGAGCGGCACGGCTCCTGGTATCCCTCGCCATGCTGCTATGCAACCATTTAAACTGCTGTGATTTTTTCAAAATGATTCGAAAGATTATTTTTCAGTATTTTATTCTATTATATTAACGAAAATAAATTTTTTAATTTAAAGCATTTTTAAAGAAATTAATTTGTTATTTAACTTTTTTCACTAAATCCTGTATTTTTTTAAATAGTCTCGAAAGAAAACTTGACTTTTTGGCTTCAAAAAAGGCCTGGAGTAAAAATATCGTTTAGTGAGTAGTTTCCGAGATATAGGCCCCGGTGCGATGTGAAAGCAATCCTAATGCCTGTGCTCAGACGTAATTCTTTAGTGTAGTCTGTAAGTCGAAAATGCTTTTAACACGTGCAAGCTTATTCAGAATGACATGATATTTATTATCTGTTATAAAGAAATAAAAACTGCAAACTTATGGCAAGCCGTTTTACTTTTTCAATGGATCAAGAAAATGTAGTGTCATAATAATAAATCAAATAAAAATGAATTTAAATAAAGTTTCAGCATAATAATAATGGAACGTATTAAAAATATGTTAACAACATACAAAATCATTGCTTCTTTCTTTTTTTAACTAACAAATCTGAAGTACTTTACAATTTTGTCGAATTATTCTGGGACATAATTTCATTATACTTTGACATAGTTTTACCTCGTTGCTCCACTTCGTCGAATGTTAATTTTTATTCGATGGATTATAGTTATGTTGTGACCTAATTTTAATGCAAACAAGTAAAATTATGCCCCAACATAATTATAATTCGTTTTATTTTTATTATATTTTGATACGGTTATATCTCGTTGCTACGGTATTCGGGGTACACATTATATCTTGGTTCTTAAGAGGCCCTGTCTAGATTTTCTATTTTCTATCGAAGCCAATCTATCAAGGGCGCAAGGGAAAACGTCACGCCTTTCAATAGGGTCTTTATAGAATCTAGATAGCCCCTCACACATTGAGAAAAAATACTTCTGAATCAATGAAATATATGTAGCATCAAACGGCGTTTTTGCGCTCGGTCAAATTAATATGCTATAAATTGAAAAGCATGTGCTATTCTTTCTTATTTTGTTGATTAAAATAAAATAGTATTAAATTATTAAAAAATTGATCATGTTTTAGATTCTGTATTGTGATGCTATGATTTCAATTTTAAAGAAAGTTTTAGCTAGCACATTGCTATAATCTATTCCAGAAATTTTTGATTCAAAGAAGGAAAATATTAATCTAAATGTAAAATACTGATGTATGCTATTGGCAGTAACGGACGGCAGACGGAAGGAACCCCTTATGTTCCGCTCGTGAAGTTTTTACTTTCCAGTTTTGTCAGGTCTCCTTTCCTCTACCGTTACGACGACCTCCGTTTCTTTTTTTTTCTCCACGCATAGCTTCAGTTAGGCAATATTAACGTTTATTTCTTATTTTTTTGATTTTTTGCATTCAGTAACGGCTGAAATCATAATTACAAAAATATTATGATAAAATTGAAATTAGTTATATTTTATTAACCTTTATATTAATTATAATTACAATATCACTTTAATATTATTTTATTTGAAGTAGTCGAAATACCTAAGTGGTATTATTAAGTTCACACCACTGCGTGTATATTATATGTTAGGTAGACTATAAGGAAACACTGTGATGAAACATGAGAGAGTAGAGAGCCGGCTCGGCAGGCGACAGCGACGACGGCACGGGTGACAATGCGGTGATTGGAGCGTGCTTCAAAAATTGGACGGAGTGGGAAGAAAACTCAGACCGAGACTCCCACGCTTGCTTTTCCACGTCCGCTGGATGGGAGTAGCCACGCGCACCCAAGCGCCCAGTGGTTAAAGGAACGCGTTTTCGCCAATTTCATCATGCGGCAATTCGATCAGATTCAATTCGATTCGTCAAATTTGATCCGATATCTTACCAAGCTTACACAACGGAAAAGGTGTTTGGCACGCGTCGTGTGTGTACGAGTGAAGGTGAGTAGCGTGCACCCTGTAAATGAAGGAGCATGGCGCACATCCAAGAAAAATCATGGGGAAGGAAGAAGACTTCAAACTAGCAGAAAATAGGAAGAGGAAGCAAGTTCTACTAGAAAACAAATCAGACACAAACAAGATGATGGCAAAACAACAAATCACGTTACCCGTCAGTAACCGATTCGTCGCCTTATCCGCACTGCCGGTGGAAAACAAAATGGAAATGGCGGAAGCTGGGAAATCACAGCAAAACACACCAGGGGAAAGCCCTCAAGATGACAACATTCGACCAGAGGAGAGAAACAAAAAGGAAGTGAGGACACCACCAATCGTAGTAAATGAAAAAAGCATAGACAACTAAAATCTATCACCAGACAAATGGCAATGAAAATATCAGAGACAGCGCTCTCAATCTATCCAATCGGCATGGAGACACACGCGCTGATTAAAAAACATCTTCTGGACACCGAAGTGCCTTTCTTCACATATGCTACTCAGGGAGAAAAAAATCTAAAACTAGTGTTGAAAGGATTACCAAGGATGGACACACAAGAAATTTATGAAGAACTGAAGCAACTGGGCTTTGAACCAAAACAAATATTCACGATGACGATCAATAAGGAATGAAACCAAGACTATCCACCTTATCTTGTAGTATTCGGACCGAATATGAAAGAAGAGGAACTGAGGCAATTAAAAAACATTGGAGTACTCCACTACACAAAGATCAATTGGGAAGGTACAGAAACACGATGCAAATTACCCAGTGCTACAACTGTCAACAATTTGGACACGGGGCAGCGAACTGTTACAACCAAATGAAGTGCGGAGAGGAGCACCTTACCAAAATATGCCCAAAACCAAAGGAAGAGAGTGCAACCTGCGTCAAATGCAAAGGCAGCCACACAGCCAACTCCTATAACTGCCCTAAATATATACCAAGAATAAACGAAATCTTGATGTTAAGAGAAGCAGCTCGAGAAAAAACCTTAAAGAAAATTGGAAAATACCGAGAACCGCAGAACATCAACCCTCAAATGGGGAAAACAACACGAGTGTCAAATGAGCATGCTCATTATTCAAATGCAGTAACGAGAGGAAGGCAGTCTACATCAAGTACCATCACCAATAAACCTTCCACGCAGCACATATATGCAGCAGGCACGAGCCTAACAACCACGCAGCCAACAACAACCTTGCAGTCAACAACTTCAGCGCAGTTAACCCCCAGCCTAGTTCAGATCGGGGAAGTTTAACTTTACAAAGAAAACGCATCAGTATGTAAGTCACTGCAAGATAAATTTAATATTAGAAAGATGTTAGAAATAGTCAAAAATCTTTATCGCGAACTCGATCAAACCGATGATAAAATACAACGTGGAGTAATATTTTCTGAATATATGTTACACTTTGAAAATGTATGATAATTATAATCTGCTTATAGCCCATTGGAATGTCAATGGCATTCTGCATAAACAAAGGGAGATGAGGCACTTCCTCGAGAAACACAATTTAGACATCTTTATGATTAATGAAACAAAATTGAAATCCACACATAATTTCCACACACCAGGGTATAAAACTTTCAGGAAAGATAGAGACAGTCAGAGTGCGGGGGGGGGGGGGGGGTAATCGCTATTCTAGTTAAACAAAACATCTCTTGCATGGAAGTAGAATATAACACCACTATAGCTAAAGCCATTGGGATTAAACTCACAAATAATATTACTTTAACCTCAGTGTATGTGCCATCGCAAAAGCTAGAGTTTAATGATCTATCTTTATGAAATTTTTAAAAGTCAGAATAAAATAATCGCTTTGGGAGATTTTAATGCAAAACACAATCACTGGAATGGCAGAAATAGCAACACAAATGGCAACACAATCTACAAGTATATAATCAAAAATCACTTGACAACCCTAGCTCCAGACACACCAACTCTTTATCCATATATGGACAATCGCCTTCCCAGCACAGTCGACATAGGGATACTGAAAAACATAAATAATAACATAACGATAGATACACTAAATGAACTGGACTCCGACCACTTAGCAATAATAGTTTCACTTTCCAAATCATCACATGAAATCGAAATCAGAACATCTTTAAACTACGAAAAAGCAGATTGGGATAAATTTCGGGAATACATCAATGATAACATCACCGTTAATTCTAAATTACCAACAACTACTGGTATAGATGAAACAGTACACAACTTTACTGCACTGATAACAAGTGCTATTTCAATTGCAATTCCTAGTTATAAAGTAGAAGCGACAAAGACTCCCTTACCGGAACACATTCAAGATCTTATAACAGAAAGGAATAAAATCCGAAAACTTTACCAAAAAACTAACGTACGACAGTTCAAAATAATTAGAAATACCCTCGGCAACTTAGTAGAAGCAGAAACCAAAAAATTCTCCAACAATAATTGGGATAATAATCTACGAAATTTAAAAGTAAAAGATAACTCACTCTGGAAAACCGCGAAATACTATTCCAATCCGAACCCGGATAAAATTATAAAACTACACGGCACAATGGGCCTGGTCTATAGCGATGTAGATAAGGCCACTGTGCTGGCAGAAACGTTCAAGAAAGTGCATAATCTCACCGAGGATATGGGAGATAGGGAAACAGAAATAATAGTAAATAATAGCTTCATTGATATTCTAGAGACTGATTTAGTAATAAATACAACAGTCTTAACAACTCCGAAAGAAATTAAAAAAGCAATAAAACAAACTGCGCCAAGAAAAGCGCCTGGGCCCGACGGTATCCAAAATCTAGTGCTCAAAAATCTCCCACGTAAAGCAATAGTTCAGCACCTATATCAATAACTCATGTTTCAAACTAGCATATTTTCCACAAGAGTGGAAAATTGCAAATGTGCTTGCGTTCCAAAAACCAGGCAAGGATAAGATGCTCCCACAAAATTATAGGCCAATCAGTCTTTTACCTACCTTGAGCAAAATTTTTGAAATTATAATATTGCATCGCCTCAAAAACTTCGAATCAGCAAATAAAATCCTCACGGATGAACAATTTGGGTTCAGAGAAAAGCACAGCACTGTTCAACAGCTAGCTCGCCTCACAAATCACATCACAAATTTTAACTTGAATAAATCTACCGCTGCAATTTTTCTTGATATCGAAAAAGCTTTTGATACCGTTTGGCACAGTGGGCTCATATACAAATTACATCAATTGAACATACCTATGTATATCGTGAAAATTCTAGCAAACTATCTCACAAATAGAAAAGTTGCAGTATTATGTAATAATAAGAAATCAAATTTGCAAAATATAGCGGCAGGTGTTCCATAGGGATCCATACTGGGACCGACACTATTTATATTTTACATTAATGATATCGTAAAAAATAAAGACACAAATATAGCTATATTCGCAGACGATACAGCGGTGTATGCTTCCTCGCGGAAAAAATATAAGGCTGTAAAATACCTGCAAAGGCATATTCATGAATTAATTAAGTATTACCGTAAGTATAAATTAAAATTAATGCTAATAAGACTGAATTTATAATATATAGTAAGAAATCAGAGGTAAATGAAAGCGATCTCATCATATCATTAGATAACGTAGATATTAATCAGAAAAAATTTTTCAAATATTTAGGCGGGATATTAGATAGTAAACTTACATTTGCACGACATATTAACGAGGCGTGCAAGAAAGGGTACAAAATAAATGGCCTATTATTTAGATTAATAAATAGAAAAAGTTCCCTTAGTATTAGGAACAAAATGATATTATATAAGATGCTTGTCAAACCAGTATTATTATACGCAGCCCCAATTTGGAGCTGCGCTGCGAATACACATCTTAAAGTACTGAAAACTTTTGAAAATAAATTACTCGGCGAATAACAAATTCAACCCCTAGAAAGCGAAATATAGACATTCCAACAAAATTGCAAATTAATGATATAAAAACGAATATCCTCGAACTGACTCACAAATTTTACAATTTCAATTTGAGTAACTCTACAGCTTTAGCAGACATACATTTATATGATAAAAACAACGCTCCATTTAAAATAAAGTCAAAATTACCTTATGCTCGAATAAAGTAAAATATTCAGAATCACACACACATGTCTAGATATATATATATATATATATATATATATTTTCTTCACTGTATATAACACTGTAAATAGCTCTAGATTTAAGGGCCCTGATGAGCGGTGACGCCAGGAGGATCCACCTCATGCCACCCGTCAGTCGCCAAAACGAGCCGAAGTGGATGGACGCGTTAGATAAATGGCTGCAGAGTACCCAGGGCTACATTTGTTTACAGCCTTCGTCTATCTTACCTCGCCCAGCATCTTCTTCACCTCCCCCGACGTAATTTTCCTCTTCTTCCCACATCCCTCTTGAACCTCCCATTGTAAGCCGAATTGGCTCATATCAATACATTTGCTTTGCAAAAGTTAAATCTAATGATTTTACACCTTTCTATAGCCTCTCACAAACACTCCTCCGTTTTCTCGTATTTTTATTGACATTAAAATATCTTAACTATACTCCGGACATTATTCTAAAACTAAAGTAAATGTTAAATTGGTGTAGAGAAGACTTATTACTTATAATTAAAGAGAAACGCAGTTTATTAAAATATCCACAAGCACCGAGAATCAAACGCACGTACCACGCGCTTATAAGTCGAACGCCTAATCCCCATAGCTAAGAGGCTACGCTGAACACGATATTATAAATACTTGACGGTATTTATCCGATACTTTCGAGATTAGGAAAAAAGGTTACCCGTTTTACCTGTCAAGAGCTTTACAAGGTCCCCTCGAGAAAATAATTAATTGATAGAATGTTTTTTTAAATATGCCTTTATGAATAAGGTCTTTTATTTAGCTTGATTAAAAAATATAGTGCTAAAAAGTGAGTATATAAATAATTTAAGGAAAATAGCACACGAAAATAAACTGCCGAAGGCCAGCAGCGGGAAAGCCTAGATTTTCCTAGCTAGAAAATCTGGCTGCGATCTCGTAAGAGCCAATATTTCGTTCAGGCATAAAGAGACCATTTCTACCCGGGATGTCAAATGCTGATTTTAATTCGCTGTAATAAAATTATGTTGCATTAAAATTATGTTACAACCTAATTTTAATTCAATTAATTTTCCTTATACTTTAACATAGTTAAGCAACAGATTGATGCATGGTTGTGACATAATTTTAATGATAGTCGCGGCGATACCCAACAGATGGCGCTAACAAATGGCGAAGATTTATACGCGTGTAGGCTTCCCTGGTGTCGAGTAGTATAAATTGGCTCATCTCTAGGCTTAGGTGCCATGTTTATGTTTCAGTAGATGCTGCTTCTAAAATATAAAATAATTTTTTAAATATTAGGAGCTATACACTTGGTTATTGTTGTGCCTCCATCCATCAAGCTCGTGGGTCAACCATATTGCAACTGTACATACCCAATTGAAAGTACAATACAAGCCCACCATGGGTAAGATGCCAATATAATCTAATATTGTTGATAAATTTTAAGAATTCTATTTTATCAAAAAAACTTTGTCAAAGAACATCATTCATAATATAATTTTATAACAAAAATAGATGAATGAACGATTTTTACGACTTCTATCGCCTAAAATGCACATTTGTTTACATAATTCATTTATAAAACGAAAAAATAGCGAGGAATACAACATTTTATCTAGAAAATTCATTATAAATATAGTTTCAAAAATAATAAAAGAAAAAACTATTTTTTCGACTATTAATATCTGCAATATATTTTTCTTTATATAGATTAGCAATGTTTGGCAACATTTTTGTCTAGAACATCGTTAACCATATAACTTTAACAAGATCAGAACAAAAGTTACTTCTCTGAACTCACGGACGCCTGATATGTAAATTTTTTTACGTAATTTTTGATAAAATTAACAAATATTATTGCATAACAAAATTTTGTCAAAAAACATCAGCAAATCATAATTCCGTCATAATTCGTCATACAAACTGCTCTTTTCAGAAGTAATGTTGACTTTTCTCCGTATGAATGATTCCTTACTACTATAGTTGTCAGTTTACAATAATTATTGATTATTAATAAATATTCCCTTTATGCACAATCAAATGATTGAATAATTTAATTTATGAATTAAAGTACTACACAATTTAACCGTTTTTAGCATATAGACAGTGCTTTTTCAAATGAATCAACTTCAGAAAAATGATTAATTAACGCCTGCCATTCGGCTAGGATGTGTAAAACATACTCTCTCGAGTCTAACACGTGGAAATGGCAGTGCAAATATAGACTCTTTCGAGGTGCTTAATTTAAGTGAGTCCCCTCGCCTCTCACTATTCGGTACACTTGTTTTTTGTGAGCCCCGGCGCGTCTCGCTATTCGGGGTGTTTGATTTTTATGAATACCGTTGCCTCTTCTTTCACAATTTTTTCTGATTGGTTCGGTTTTTCTACTCACTGACTTTTGTCTTTTTCGCATTTTATATGATATTCTTCATGGGTATACGCGTTTCTTTAATTGAGGTATTACTTTTCTGACTAATTTTTCTTTTTTCTTTTGAAGTACTCTCCCTATTCGAGGTACGTTCAGGTTTGGGAAAAATATGACTTTTCTCTTCACAGGAAAATCGCTTAAATTTCAGCTGTCCCTTGTTATTAGATTTAAAAGCATGGTACTTGAGATTGCCGGGCAATGTGACAGCTTTACTGACTCCATCAGCTGATTCCAGTTTCATTACTGAATTATCATCTTTAGAACTATGGAATTTAATGAAACACTGATGCTGCAGTTAGGGAAGCGCATCATAAGGGCAACAGCTCCCTCAGAACGGAAAAATTCTCGAGTTTGCGCACTACGATTAGGCCGTCAGGAGAAAAGAGAATAATGAAAATAAACTATACATAAGCATTAAATAAATGTAAAAAATCCTTTTTTAATGGCAATATTTGTATGGTTTAATGTTGTATAAATCTATAATATAGCTTAATAAATTGCCAGCGCAGGTCAGGGCACTAGTGCGCATGCGTAGTAAAATTCGCCATAATGGAATTGTGAGGTTCGCGCAACCGAACTCTTCCAACTAAACAGATTCAGTCATCATAACCAAACCGATTCGGTTGCCACAAACCAATGTTTGGTTCAGACAACCGAAATAGGGCTAACCGAACCCAGTCTAGTTAGGACAACCAACCAATTTATTTGCGCGTACTAATCTCATTAGATAGACATTAAAGTCCTCATTATTTTATAATTAAATCGCTCTGTTAAAGCGCTCTGTTTCGTGTTAAAGAAATAAACAAGCGTTTGTGAGAAAAATGAGATTTTTTGTTGTCCATCCAATTTTGACTGTGGGTTCTTTCCTCAGGATATAGCTGGCGTGGTCTCGTGAAGAATTGAACTTTCCTCCTCTAGTCGAAAATCCAGTGTGCACCACTAGCTCTCAAAAATGAGAATATATATCAGATCGACGAGTGCAAATAAGACTGTACCATCATAGGTACGATCTCGCGCTTCACGCTCGTTTTCGTACGTTAAATGCGTACACTTTAAATAAATTTATTCAAATATCGTTATTTTTATAACTCAAATCCAAAACTGTGATTTAAACTTCTAAGCGATTATAGCCATAAATTGCAACTGTATTTTTTACGATTTGTTTTTAAAGAAGGTTCTTAAAGCACCTACGGTTTTGACGATTACATTCTCATTGCGAAACTCGCACTTCGTGCTCGATAATTTGTGTCAAATTAAAAAATTTTATCAAGATAATTTTAAAACTTATTCGAATCTGCTACAAACAACGCTTTAAACTTACGCATCTGTTAAAAACAAAAATTGCATATTTTTGAAAATGATCCAACTTTTTGAACTTTTGTCTAATTAAGAATTTTTATTAGAATAGTTTCGAAATACATATATATTATATCTAGTATAAATTTGGATTGATTTTTCTTAACCTATTAAAAAGTAAAAAAAAAATTTTTTTAACTTCTTTTAATTTTAAAAAAAACCTAATAAAGCATATAGCTTTTTAGAATTTTGTATCGAATTTAAACATATCGTTAGGATAATTTGCAAGTCTGTTTTACGTGTACCAAAAAATTTGACATAAATTTCTAAAACTCATACAAAATTTTTAATATATAGTTTCTTAATATATTTAATATCTAGTGAAGAATATAAATGAAATTTCCTGATCTATCAGACAAATCATTTTTTCTATTTTTCTGAACATTTTCAAAATTTTCAAAAGTTTATAACTTTTATCATTTTTATCGAAATAAAAAATTTTATGGAAATAATTTTCAAGTCTTCTAACCATCTATAAGAGACTTTGACAAAAATGTCTAAAATTTCAAGAAATTTTTTTTTTTAAATGCTCTAAATTTTTTAATTTTGGTTGGAAATATATGCTTAACGAACTTAACCTTTATTTTAGGAACCTTAAGAAGTCTATCAAAGGTCGACTCGATTAGACAAATCCTTCAAAAGTTAGCGTTGCTACAACATTTAGGTTACATACATACAGACAGACAGACTCACAGATACCGACAAAATCGTATGATTTTTGGATTCTGTGAGTACCGAAACGTAAAGATCCGTTAAAAAACAGAGATCGAAAATTTGGACGATTACATTACACTCTCATGAATAGTTTTATTTGCAATAGTCTTATTTGCATTCATCGAGATATTGCTTCACTTTTATGATCTTAGCTGATTAATTTTAATACGGCGTAAACTTGTCGTAGGACAAACCATTTTGACTCAGAAATGAGAGAGCTAACCAAATTCGAGGTATTACAATTTTGAAATAAAAAATTTGCAATTTGTAAATATAGTTATTTTTAATTTAAAAATTTAGAACCCGCGGGTCTTAATGAGTGTAACCGTAAAAAATCTGCTTAAAAATAAAATTGTAATTTTCTATAAGGATCTACTAAGCCTAAGAGTAATTTTTATTTCGGTAAATTGCACTCTGGAGAATTATTATATGTGAATGATTAGAATTATTACATGTATTCCCCATGCTATGGGGCATACTAGCAGAAATGCATAACTCACGAATTAATTCAATGTTAAATAATTACTTATTTAAAAAATAGTTTTTAATAATGAAATTTGTTACCTGATAATTTGAGCCTCAGGCTAAAAAATACAGAAATCAAAATGACATTTAAATTATAATATATAGGATATTTAATTCAAAGCCCGGTGCTATAGTCGACTCTTACCTAGCCCATTCGCATAAGTCGTAGTTGGACAAGAAATTATATTTTATACGGAAAATTTCTTAGCAGTGAATATTAAATCCCTTTAACATAGTGAAAAATAAAAATGATTTTTTGTAACGTCTCCATAGAATGTTGACTTTTTGAGGCATGTAAAGCGGGCGGAAAGTGACCAGTTCTGAAACCGTGACGAAAAGCAGTTACAAAAATACTTTTTCTAGCTGCTGCGCTTGCACTCTTTCAACAAGATCAAAATCCGTAGCTGGTGCGTTTGTGCACTTTGTGCAAGATTACTTTTTCTAGGTGCTGGGCTTGCGTAATTTCAAATCAAAATTAGTTTTCTGGACTGCCGGAATCATAAACGCATTTCATTATAAGTTAACGCTTCACCGAATGATTCAGAGTAGTGATTAAACCAACTCGTATTAATAAGTTACCATAACTTATGAACATACTACCATAAATTGCAGAAAATTAAAATTTTTTTTAGACTTTTTAATTTAAAAAATTCGATATATCGAAGTTCTGGTCATTTTGGGTAATTTTGCCATAAATTTTCAAGATTTTCGGGAAATTTGTTTTTGTTTTTTCTTAAATCGTAAGTTTGCTGCATTTTTGCAAAAAGATCGTGTGCAACAGGTTCTGAAAGTCGGCAGCTATATCTCTTTTGAATTTTTCACTACTTGCGATTGGCTAATCTTGTGGTCGTTTCCAGTTCGCCTACAACTCGCCTTCGACTTGCCTATAGCTCTTCTTTGACTCGCCTCTGACTCGTACAGCAAACTTGAAACTCATGTAGAACTGCCTACAGGCTACGTTAGAATAGTATTCGCACATACCATAGGGGATCAAAAATTGAGTAAAAAAGTGCTAAATTATTTTCTCGGATGGCATTTGCAAAAAAATGCGTGTGGTAGACGTGCGGACAGGAAGTTGCTACTCGTGTAATTGCAGCATTTGCCTTCAGCTCTTTGAACACGTTTACGCATTGTAATTCCGATTTTGCGCACTTTTATCACAAATATCTATTCTGGTACATATACAACTGAGAATAAGAGAATCGTAAAGTGCTCCGAGAGAGACCTTCCCAACATGATGTGCGATAAAGTGTATGTAGAGTGAATTTATTTTCCTCGGTGATCACTGATTATCCATGTAGGTAATGTGCGGTGTTGGATGTGCGTCTATTTTTATGTAAGGGGTTGTTACGTGCCACAGAGTAGCGATACCGACCGACAATGCATGAACGCCGCCCGAGGCCCATCAGCGCATTAACAATTATATTACGGAAGCTCACTGTTATGCGCCAACGAATTCATACGCGTGCTAAGGTTACAAGCCTAAAGCAAATCTAGGGGTGGAAGCTTGAAAAAATAAACTCCCTAAAAGAAACTCTCTTTAACTCTCAACTCAACTTTCGACACTTCTTTTTAAATCTTTTTCGACGTCATGATAAATCTGTTGTAAATAAGAATTTTCATTTTGTTATAAAAAAGTAGACATAAGGCGAAGTAAAAAATGTACGTGTTCAACTGGCAATATACTGTCTCGTAAAGAGGTCCGTTACAGTAGACCCACCTCCCACAACATATTTTTACATTTATACAAATCCATTCGATTCCACCGCAAATGCGCTCCCTTGTACCACATACTAAAAATTTTGCGTCACAAAACTGAAGGAGTTTTGCAAGTGTTATGGGGGGGGGGGAGGTGCTGGTAACACGCTAACCCCCCACTTTCGAAAACATAACTTCTAAATACGTAATTTTGAAGAACTTTAAATGCGCTCCATCACACCACCAATAACAAACATTGCACCACTATCATGACGGAGTTATCGGCGAAGCAAAGTTTGGAGGCTGGTGCGATTTTTGTCAAAAATCAACATTTTACAAATTTCTTTTTATGAACTTATTCAGTTTCAAATGAGCTCTATAGCTCCACATAAAAAAATTTTGCGCCAATTTATTGACAAAAATACAAATTGGTGGGGGGCTGGTGCAAAGCTGGTGTTAAAATCCCCATTGTGCGCTAATAATCACATTTAACTTTCAAAACATATTCCACTCCAATATTTTTAGATATCAAATCTAAAACAAAAATTTGATTTGATTTCAAATGCGCTCTATTGCATCAGCAATTTAAAAGTTCGTATTCTAACGGAAAACCAGAAAATATATAATCTCCCGGTAGGGCGGGGGGGTTGACACGCTTTTCGTACCTCGCGTTCTAATTAATATTTTTCAATACTCTTTGGCTTATTGCGAAGCACTTCAAATGCGCTCCATCGCTCCACCAAAAAATTCAATTGCACTGAACTCCAAGTACTGATAACGAGAGTGCAATGAGGTGGGTGTTCTGGTGACGCGTTTCACGTATTTCGAATCCTGATTAATATTTTTTCATTCTCT
Organism: Druon quercuslanigerum; assembly: GCA_010014905.2. NCBI lineage: Eukaryota > Metazoa > Arthropoda > Insecta > Hymenoptera > Cynipidae > Druon > Druon quercuslanigerum. The sequence goes on along the minus strand of JAAAKG020002463.1, from coordinate 1,646 downwards.
TTGGTTCATTCCGAAGGACTCTGAATTCGATCCATAAAACTGTATTCCATTTTAATAACTAAAATTTATAATTCCTTATTTACGTACCTAAAAAGATAAATAATCTTTAGCACCCCAGTACCCACACTTAGTGCCCTTCGTTGGTTAAAAATTTTTTCAATATAACATTTGTCAGGTAAAATTGTTTCCCGTGCATTTTTTTAATATAGTGACAAATGAAAGTGGAAGAAATTCATAGCTGCATGTTAGTAGAGACTCAAGCATCTTGTAAGTAATCCGAAGAAGATTTATTTGTGTTAAGGATATAAGGCAGAAATGAAAAAGTCAAGTGGCGCAAGGTAAGTGGTATATTTCATACTCATTCGTCGCATTGATTTCTTACAGTGTTCTTTGAATAACATAAGCACTGATAATATAATATACTTTAGGACTTAATATTCGAAACAAAGTATTTTTCTTCTTGAACCTTTGTAAAGTTATCGCCTGTGGATCGATAAAAAGTGAAGGATAATTTTATGAATGTAAAATAGGATATAGATAAGCGATAATCATATTACTATTTGAACATAAGTTGCAAATAATTACTTTTCTTAATACAAGTTGAAGTGTTTTAAGTTAAATTTAAGTTTTAAACTAAAATTTTGTATAATAATAATAAATATATATATATATATATATATATATATATATATATATATAATATAATATATTATATAATAATAAGAATAAATGTTTATAAATATATCTCGTACTAATATATGGCCATATTATCATCGTACACTAATTACCTATACAAAAATACGTTTCTGCTTTAAAATTTTTCAAAATGACGTCAGGACGGTATATTTTCAGTGAGTGGAAGTATTTTTGAATAGCATTTATTACCTAAGTGTAAGTAAGTTCCATATGTGTAAGTAAGTTCCATATGTGGAACTTACTTACACTTATAATAATGATGCATTTATGCATCATTATTATTCAAGTGCACTCCGCATATAAAACTATGTTCAATATTTCGAAGCATCAGATTTTTTCTAAAATCTACTGCGGGTTATTTACGTAGGTTAAGAGTTAAACTCTTTTAACATTTATCATAAAATATATTTTGCATAAACTTACTTATATTTGAATAAATAAGCGAATAATTCGAACACTTACAATGTTGCAAGTAAAACCTAAAACTGAGATAACTTTCTAAAATAAATCGAAGTCTAACGCCCACCTAGGCAGTTATATCTTTTGACATATATTTAAGAATGTAGTCATTGATAGAATTCATAATTTAAGAAATGGCCAACATCCCTTTTTGTAAAGAATAGTGCACTTTGTGCAATTTTGTGCGTGACTTCTGTCTTATGGATCGAATTCAGAGTCCTTTCGAATGAGCCGAAGAGGATTAAAAAATATTAATCAGGATTCGAGATACGTAAAGCGTGTCACCAGGCCCGCCCCCACCTCATTGCACGCTCTCATTAACAGACTTGCAGTTGAACGCAATTGAATTTTTTTGTGGAGCGTTGGAGCTCATTTGAAGTACTTTGGAATAAGCCAAAGAGGAGAAAAAAAATATTAATTAGGACTCGAGATACGTTAAGCGTGTCACCAGCGCCCACACGTCTTCCCCCCCGCCCCCCCACCTCCCCTCC
>JAAAKG020002452.1:0-21722 GCA_010014905.2 Druon quercuslanigerum | reverse complement strand
TGGCAAAGGGCCTTGTGATGGTATTGGTGGCATTATTAAAAGAGCTGCTGCTAAAACAAACATTCAGCGTCCATACGTGAATTAGATTACTAATGCTTGTGAAATGTATGACTGGGCTAAAACACACTTTAAAGACAAAGTATTTAAAGATAAAGTATCTCTAAGTGCTTAAGAAGAACTTTAAAAAAATATAATATAAATGTCTATTTTACCAATAACTATACACTTAATAAATTTCAGCATTTTAAAAACAAAGATAAGGATAATTTAGAAAACCTATCTGGTGTGTTATATCTCATCAAATGTAAAATTTGCAATAAGGCTTATATTGGTGAAACTGGATGGAGTCTTAAAACTCGAATTACTGAACACAAAAGAGATTGAGAATTAGGTAACCAAAATACAGGTTTTTCACAACACTGCTGGCAAATGTACAAGTATTTTGACTATGAAATCAAAAATATAACCATTTTAGCTCGTGAGAAAAATACTCATAAACGAAGAATAATTAAATCCATGTTTATATATAAATATATTTATATTTTGATTAATTTAAAGACATAAATGTAAAACATAAACAAAATTTAACAAAGTATTTTATAATATTCTTAAAATTTTCATATTTTTCTTTGTCAAAATCTTAAATTTTCTCTACGCTTTGGCGCGCTTTCTCTACTTGGGATTTCAATTTAGTATCAGCCTTTCTTATAACATATTGTAAAACTGTCTTAACTCTAAATATTATGTAGTATACATTTGTCTGTCCGACAAAAGTCACTTATTCTTGTTATTAAATATGTAATCGACTTATTATATATTGAAACTTCTCCAATTTTTTTGAGGTTCAATTTTATATATATATATGTATATATTTTAATTATTTTATTATGACGAAGACCCACATTGGGTTCGAATTGTACGTAAGGAGTGTTTTATTAAATAATTGACAAAAACAAATCTCTTTTCCTTTTTTGTATGACCGTATGACCAAAAGAAGTTTTTCTGTGTGGAAATAACAATGTTATTTAAAATTATTGTTCAATAATTGTTACTTTACGTTAAAAATGTTCAAGAAGGTATTTTAAAACAAAAAAAAGGAATAGAAAACTACACGTTTCATAGAATTTCTTCTTTGGCAGAAAATTTTTTTTATTTTCAAGTAATGCGTTCTTTCACTTGTCGTTTCTTTATTGTTTATCACTTTTGGATAGTCTTTTATAAAATAAATAAAAAAATAAAATTTACTTTTAAATTCTTTCTATATAGACAATTTTTTTATTATTGTGTCTCCAGAAATTTTGAATTTGCCTTGGAACTCCTTATTTAAAACTAGAAAAAAAATTTCCTTAAAGACACATGGAGTTCAAAAGCTTTTATATGAAAGACGAATGATACTTACGGTACGATTTGAATTCACTATGTGTCAAAATGCTTGACCAAATTTTTTAACAACAATACTTAAGTGGTTCAACACTGAAGTTGTTTAGAGCTTTTTGTTAAAAAATCTTGCTTTGAATTGTCTTCAACTGTTGCTTAGAATTCGGATTTCTTTTTTAGAAGAATTTAAAAGCCATGCGTAATAAATTTTCAGCTACTGTTACTTATTTTTTCAAGCATTGTCTCTGAAATTCAGTTGAAAAACTTGCATTCTTTGTAGACAATATTAAAGAATTTTCTAGAATACAGAAGGTTGTGAATCACAATTCAGTTTTTTTAATATTTAAGACTATGATAAAAGGTCACTGGATTTTTAATAAACTTATTTTATGATGTAAAGTTTGATTAATAACATATATGTATACCTTCTTTTACAAATAACAAAAAATTCTTTGGAATAAACCTCTTCTTATTTTTATATATAAGAAGACATGGTAAACAATTGCCACTAAAAGACCAAATAACAATTTCGTGGTAAAAATAATGTTTAAGGGATTTTGAATGAACAATACTTTCGATAGTGTAGCAGGCACAGTTTAGAAAGGATACGCAGACATATCATATTTTGAACAATTATGATTGCTTTTAACAAATTTTAAATAGTTCTATGAAAGTCATTGAATCTTTTTAAGATAAAAAATCTACAAATATTACTTATTAAAGAACACAAAGTAGCACACATGATAAATTCGAATCTGGTTACAAGTCTGTTTGATGACAAGAAATTTTGGAGAAAATGAATAAAGTTTATTACTTCCAATATGAGCATCACAAAAAAAAATTTTGCTTCCATTTTACCACTTTGGCATTAGCATCCCTATTACCAATGTAAAAGTTAAACAAGGTAAAAATCGGTTTGGCGAACTTGATGCCACATTTTAGAAATGTAGCATTCTTTTCAAAATAACGATTATGGCTTAGCAAATTAATTAATTAGTTAGAATAATAACTTATTTTCTAACGATAAATTCTTTTTTCAGAATCAATTTGGTCATTTAGAAGAAGTTCCCGAAGCAGGATTCAGGATTTTCCCCCTGTACTATCAGCTAATTATTACAGAAGTTTTTATTCGAACTATGTATCTGTCATGTTCCTTCCAGGCATCTATCATGTAGAGACACATCAGGAGATGGGTATCGAGTACGTAATTGGATTCATCGAAATAGGACGAAAAGGAGCAATTTTGTGTCCATTCGTTGTTGGAGATACAAACATTAAAATACGCATAGAGGGCGAACATGCTAATCAGTATATTCCAATTACCGAAACGGATCCTCTGGATAATCTGTTCTTTAAATCATACAAGACGGTACACGCTCGTCCGATCGAGATCAAACTAAGACATGAATCTTTGCCCCTTATCCCGTTTAGGACTGGTTGAACTATGTGGTCCAACCCTGCAATTTATAGTTAGTACTGTAAATCTGTCACGAAAAAAATTGGTTTTGGAAAAAACATGACAGAATCCATTTTATTTCATAAATCGTTATTGGAAAAAATTAATATCTCCAATCTGAGTTTTCCGGATCACGTCCTTTAGTGATATGACAGAAATTCAGAAAGTTTTTTGATTTGCGTTTCCGTAAGAATGGTAGGTCGTAGAGAACGTTGGCCATATCTCAGAAAGGGCGCATCACTAGAAAGAACACTTTTGTGTTTCTTCAATAAAGTATTATTTCCTGCTCTATAATTTTAAAATTTTTCCGGTCGCAAAAATGTTCTTTTTTCGGGTTAAATTGAGCAAATACTAATTATTGCAAAATTTTTAATCCTATACTTCGTGTAAGGGAGTGGTCCTAAAAATTTGGTTTCTTGACTTTAACATTCCCAACGAACGATTCATGAATTAAAATAGCATCGGTCATTTTTCCCCACAAAAATAACCGATTTACTGTACTAATCTTATTTAATTAGAAAAAATGTATTTTTAATTGTATGTATATGGTGTTATGTTCAATCAGGCCACAATATTCAGCATTCTTTTATATTTTTAAGAAAAAAATACATACTTTTAGAGGGTTGTTAAATAGTAAAGTATTGTATTTTTTTATCCAACGCAAACTGCTTTTGTCGCAAGAAAAATTACTTAATTGCCAAAATTCAGTTTTTAATTTTATATACTTATGTAATTTATATAGATGTTAGGATAAACTTTTCTTCCATCTGATGGAGAAAAACACACTTCTGAAAACTTTGTCTAAAACATAAAAATGTATAATAAGGTATGAAAATACTTCTATAAAATCTCAAGAATATGCTTATACGAATGTGAATTTATTATTAGTTAATTAGGTAATCCACTTTTTATAGTGCACCAAATTAATTTCATAATTTTTCAAACTTAATTAGGATTGAGACAGAAATCTGTTTGCTCTTGAGTATTTTAACTGTTTACTTGATTATATCTTAAGCATTTGGAAATATTCTCTCATTTAGGATATGGTCTGAATAATTAATATGGAAGATGACCTGATATTTTATATGAATATATAAAAATGATAAGGATTATTTATAAAATGGTATCAGCGTTGATAAATCCACTACAAAACATATATAAATAATTTTATGTACATTTAAAATTCACATATTTCGAGTGAATTTTGAATGTTTTCATTAATTCGTTTTTAAGGATTTGCTAAAAATAGCAACTTTTGATAAATCGCTCTTCAGCCCTGTTCAGAATGATCTAAGCTGAGAAAAACTTTTTGTGGATCAAACAAAATTTGGGTTGTCCCAAGAAAACTTTTTTTTAAGCTATAGAAGCAAAAAATCGTTTCGATGAGCCGACAAAATTATTTTTAGGGATTGTTTGGTCAATAACCAGAAAATTTGATTATGAAAAACACCAATCTTTTGCAAATTGCACAAACATAATGTTTTGAATTAACCAAATAATTGTTAGCTCAACACAATCATAATTTTTTGTCAAGCGAACTAAACTTGGGTAGACCAAAAAAATATTTTTGTTGAAGCAAAACAATTCCTTAAAAGCAACAATTATTTTCTTACAGAAAAAAAATATTTTTTAATAAAATATAAAATATTTTCTGTATGAGATGAAGGACTAGAATGACAAAATGTATTGATTCGACCCAATGCATTTTATTTGTGAAAAATTCATTTAATGATTTTAAATTAATTTTTGAAATACTTAGTGATACTTTAAATTATTTCTTAAATTCTTTAGAACACTGAAAAAAAAGTGTTAAGCAATTTTTTTTAACCAAATAATTTATTTTGCAACTCCAACCACTTTTTTTGTAGTTGCAAAAAAAAATTTTGGTAAGAACATAATTTCTTTTTGTTTATTTATATTCTCATCTGATAGCAATTCTATATTTCTATTTTAAAGTACAGCCAGTCATTTGATACAGATTGACAACTTATAAAACAAATATTTCGTTTTCTTAAATTTATGAAAATTTTGTTTCTATAAAGTGAAAAGCCACTTGTGTCACTCTTCTGACAAAAGCGATAAATAAATTTTCAAATTTAACTTAGGAATGTAGTAATTCAGATTCATCACTTTCAGAAATAATTTTTAAAACGTCAATTTCGCGCATCTTCAGAATTTAAATATTCCAAATTCGCTGTCAAGGAAATTTGTTGGTTAGTTTTTTTTTTCCATGATGAGCTCAAAACAACAGGCTTCAAATCAACCTTGAGGAAAATAAAGCTGTTATCATGGGACCCGTCCCATTCTCATGACCAGATATAAAAACAACCTCCCACTTCTTCGGATTTATAGCCTAGAAATCGAGTTTTTAGAGGCAGCGTGCTAAGCTTTTTAATTTTTGCCAGGAAAGACAATTTTTGTTGAGCAATCTACTATATAATTTTTTTTTATTTAATTTTAAAATACTAGCTAACCAGCTAAACTTCAGAAAAAGAAATCTTTCCTTACTTTTACCACAGAATTTGTGAACTTCAAAGTTTTTTTATTGTGTAGCTTTCTTTGGTGTCAGTTAAAATTTTATTTTATTTAACCAGATAAACTTGCTGCTGGATATCTCAAAACATGTTGGAGACAAAAATTTATTTTAAAAAACTAAATGATTTATCAGGATCCTTGTTCCAGATAAAGAAATAAATTTCAAGGAATTCATGGAATTTAGGGAATTTGTAGAGATCAGAAAAATTAAAGAATTACATAAATTCACGGATTTCATGCAACGCCTAGAATTCAGATTTAATGGGATTGACGGAATTCACAAAATTCAATAAATTCAACAAATTTAAGAAAAAAAAATCACACAATTCAGAAAATTTTTCGAATTATGAAATTTTCGGAAATAACGGAATTCAAGGAATTCGCGGAATTTAAGAAATTCGTGGAATTTATGGTATTTACAGAATGTATGCAATTCGCAGAATTTGTTAAATTTAAGAAATTAAGACAATTATGAACTTCACCGAATTCATAGAATGCACGGAATTTGTGGAATTTATTGAATTCATGAAATTCACTGAATTCATGATATTCACTGAATTCATGAAATTCACTGAATTTATGATATTCACTGAATTCATGAAATTCACTAAATTCATCGAATCTACGGAATTCATGAAATTTACTAAATTCATCGAATCTACGGAATTCATGAAATTCACTAAATTCATCGAATCTACGGAATTCATGAAATTCACTGAATTCATCGAATTTACGGAATTCATGAAATTTGTGAAATTCGTGAAATTCATGCAATTCATAGAATTTGGAGAATTCATCGAATTCCTAGAATTCGCGTATTTCACGAAATTCATGGAATTTCGTGAATCACGCGATGGAATTTATGGATTTTACGGAATTTCATGGTATGAAATTGTGAATGAAATTTCATGGTATATAATCGATAGAATTTACGGAATTTTTATGGAATTTTTGAAATTCAAGATATTTATGGAATTCTGTGCAATAATAAAATATAATGAAATGGAGAAATTCTTGCAATGCCCAGAATTCATAGATTTGATGGGATTCACGGAATTCACAAACTTCATCAATTCAAAAAATTTAAGAAATTTACAGAATTTAGGAAATTAATGCAATCTAAAGCATATACAAAATTCACATATTTCAGAAAAATTTTCGAATTTATGGAATTTTTGGAAATAACGGGATTCAAAGAATTCGCGGAATTTACGGAAATTACGGAATTTATATAACTCACGGAATTTGTGGAATTTAGGAATTTGTGGAATTCCGGAATTTGTGAAATACACGGAATTCACCAAAGTAGTATTCTTTGAATTCTCCGAATTCTCTGCATTTATGGAATTCACTGAATTTATGAAATTCTCTGCATTTTTTGATTTCATGTAATTTACTAAAATCATGGAATGCACTGAATTTGTGGAATTCACTGAATTCATGAAATTCACTAAATTCATGAAATTCGCTGAATTCATCGAATCAACGGAATTCATGAAATTTATGAATTTATGGATTTTACGGAATTTCATCGTATATATGGAATCTATATAATTTACGGAAGTCATGGATTTTATGGAATTTTTAAAATTTAAGATATTTATGGAATTCGTGGAATTTACGGAATTTACAAAATGTACGCAATTCGAGGAATTCGTTAAATTTAAGAAATTAAAACATTCATGAACTTGACGGAATTCATAGAATGAACGGAATTTATATAAGTCACGGAATTTGTGGAATTCAGGGAATTCGTGAAATACACGGAATTCACCAAAGTAGCATTCTCTGAATTCTCTTAATTCACTGCATTTATGGAATTCACTGAATTCATAGAATTTACTGAATTTTTTGATTTCATGTAATTCACTGAAATCACGGAATGCAATTTATAGTATTTAGAGAATTCATCAAATTCTTAGAATTTGCGTAATGAATGGGATGAAACGCGATGGAATTTATGGATTTTAAGAAATTTCATGGTATGTATGGAATCTATAGAATTTACGGAAACCATGGATTTCATGGAATTTTTGAAATTCAAGGTATTCATGGAATTCGGTACAATAATGAAGTTTTATGAAATAGCGGGATTTCTTGAGTTCCACGAATTCCGTAAATTCCGTAACTTTCCTAAATTCTTTTGTTGTTCATAAAATCCTTGAATGCTACAAATCCAGTGATTTCCATGATATAAGTAAATTCCTCGAATTTAATGATATCTGCAAATTTAATTTACCCCATAAATTCCATGAATTATAAGAATTACGTGACATTCTTCAATTATATGAACTTCGCGAATTCCGTGACTTACGTGAATTTGATGAATTCTCTGAATCTTATGAATTCCTTGAATTCTGCGAATCTTATTAATTCCTTGAATTCTGCAAATCTTATGAATTCCTTGAATTTTTGCAATTCCTTGAATTAGATATTTCATAATATTATAAATAGTTCAAATGCAAGTAGTAGCATCTCAGTAATTAGAAACTAACTCCTTAATTTATCCTAATCCGTCATATATAGTGATAAATCTATCATATTTTTTTTCCACATGTCGCAGTTGTTCTTACTGAGTAGCTGTTTGATTAGCGAAACCTACCAGACTTTAATTATATCAATTACTTGCGGATAAAAAGTTTGTCTTAAAAGAAAAATAATCTCTAGAAAAATTTTCTGTAGAATCGTTTCTTTAAGGTTATCTAAATCGTAACTTGTATTGACAATGTCTTTAAAAACCTATAATTTTTAAAAACATTAACACTTATTAATTTTTTAAAGAGCAATTAAAAAGTGTTATGCAAGAATGTAAAGAATTTATATTTTTTTAGTTTCGAAGTTCTGGCTTAATCCAATAATTTTTCGCAACTGGAATCCGTACAAGAAGCAAATAATTTTTATTATTGCATCTCTGGAAAGTGTCCCGTATGTATATCTTTTATCTAAATTTTTTATATGACATTGAGGAGGGCACATTGTCATAAAAAAGTGTTTCGTCATATTTGAACCGTCCCTGAAAGTCTAAATTATAAACTTCCAAGGTATATAAAACTTGGTGCGCATTTTCTAGAAGCTTAGACCGCTATTTAGTGTGCAACAGTTAGGAGAAGTTAAATAGCAACTAGGAAATCTAAAAATATTATATAATTTTTTTATTAGTACTCCCAAATTTAGCATTCTATAAATTTTGTTTTTGCACAAGCCAGAATTTTTGACAGCGGCTCTAAAGTTTATTATCCAAGTCACAATGGTTTTGTTGGTGTATAATCTTTCGTCATAGGTACTCTCTGATGGGCATGCATGTTTGAATAAATAAAATAAAAACATAAAGGATACTAATTTTTGTATCTTATGCTTTAATTAAAAAATTATATCGCAAATTCCTACGTAACATTTAAAACACTACGACATTATTATGAAATATCATATGTATAAGAATAATAAAATTTTATTGATAATTTAAATAAAAGCAGTATCTGCATGAAATGCCTCACGTCAAGGATGTTACCGAACGATTTTAAGATTCAATAACCTTTTTTTCTGACAAGGCAGGGTTTCCAATAAAAATGAATTAATTTGTTTAAAATACTTACAAAAATTTAAGCAGAGTTACTTGTTTATAATGTTTCTGTATAAAAATTAATAAATTTCACCGCATAGAAATTTCATTCAGAAAACGCGATAAACTTTTGGAGTCCAATAAAGTTTATTTTATATAATCTATCCGAGATGTTAAATTGATTAACGATTATTTTTGAGAAACTGTCCTTTAAAATATATTTCAACTTTACTTCGCTAGGAGTTTGTCAGCTCATGATAACTTCTCTGATATGTTGCTAGAATTAGTCCTTATCTTTACTGTCGTACTTCAAATTTTTAATTACTACGAGAGTTTGGAAATAAAAAATATTCTTTCGTCTTATTTCGTAAACTACATGCGATTTTGGCTCGGGTTTGGAATGCATAATTCGGCAACACCACTCACCTCGTATACAGACTGATTCTTTCAGGTTAAGTCTGTTTAAGCCTAGTAGAAAAATTCTTATCCTCTCCATGTAACAATCTAAAATTAAACAAATAAAGAACATATTACCGGTTACAAATTTCAATTTGCCAAATTTTTAATGCTAACTACAGAAAAATCTGGAAATGATTGAATGTTTTAATGAACTAAAACATCTAAAATAATTTATTTAAAATAGGAGCAGTAAAGGTTTAATATGTATATGTCTTTTCGTACTAAGGAAGTAAAAATAAGAAGAAAATGGTGAAGCTATACAAAAAAGTTGAGAAGGACAAATGAGATAGTGGCTAGTATATAAAGGCCGAGAAATTTTGGAGTGTTAAGCTTAGTGTTACTAGTTAAGCTCCAATTGAAAACTCCTGGTGTTTTCCATCATTTGTAGAAATTGATGGTTGTAATTGGTCTTTCATGTTTACTCACAGTGGCATTTCTCAATTTATTCAGTAAATTTAATAATATTTATAAACCAAAAACAATTTTTTAGTGACACATTAATTCTGCTGGCAAAAAATTTACTGATTTGCCAGCGGAAAACAACTAATTTCTTATGACGTTATTGAAAATACCAATTCTCCGATTGTTACACGCAGTGTAGATCAGACCTTCGACCAGTGTACAGAGATTGTGTACAAGTTCTGTTACTTGACAAATGTTACTTAACACTTTAGAAAAGGAAATTGATGGAACTGCTGGTGATGATTAAGCAGATTATTGCTAAAAACTCACAATTAACTAGATTTCAATGAAATATAGCAGCGGGCTAGTATAGCAGCTGCGGTATCTAGCACACCGGCAACTACAGTGTCAATAACCAACACTGAGGCTCAGAAGCGGGGAAGACGCTCGGATGGCACCCCATCGGGAAGGCGACCCCTTGTGCCTGTAAAAAGGCACAAGGCGGCCCAGCAGCCGATGAACAGGGAGTCGTCGCGGGTTGGACTGACGCCTGCTCAGAGGGCTGACCCCCTGACGGTGGTGATGAAGGGTACAAGCTAACAGGAAGCGTTGCTTACCACAATGCAATTGGAGCTTTTCAGGGAAGCTACCTGGAGGGCGCTTGAAAGAGTGTCCCCAGATCAATGGCCTAAAATCAGGACCTCCTTCTGTAGGGGGTGGGTCTTTGTATTAGTGGCAGCTGACCCAGCGGCTAAATCTTGGAAGCAAAAACTTGTGGTCGAGAGAAAGCCTAAGAAAGGCGCAGCTCTTTAGATGGGGAAAACTGGAGGACCCGTCAGTTGTGCTTCGTCGGTTGAAGGGATTTAAGTCCTCACTTAAGACAGAGTCCTTATGAATTGTACGGCACGATAGGCGTCAGAAAGATGACACAGCGAAAGGAGGTATAAAACACCTCCTTGTTGTTTAAATTCCTGTGTCTCAGGCGAGGGCTCTTGCGGTCCTTAATTGTAGGCTCTTCTACCATTTTCGACAGGTCAACTTCAAAGTTGCCAGTCAGGTACAGGAGAAGCCTGTCGTCGTAAACTGAGATCGGTAGCAGACCTAAATGACTGCTCCCGGTCTACCCATTACCCAAATTAACTTACACCACAGCAAAGGCGCCTCTGCAATTTTGCAGAGAAGCATGGCTGCGACGCACACAGGCATCTCGCTAATCAAGGAACTCTGGTTAGTACAGGATGCCATTAGGTGTTTAGGGAGGCTGGTTTTTATTACAGGGACCCTAAGGCGGCCAATATAAGGGCTTGCATACTGGCGAAGGTAATCAACATCGTTCCGCTGCTTGAGCTGTGTTCCAGGGATTTGATAGTAATAGCCACGGATCTAAAATGAATAGGAAGGCTAGTCATGGGATCTGCTTACTTTTCATATGACAGTGATACTAATCCAACAGTGGAGGTACGTACACTGCTGTAATACTGCAAGGTAAGGGGTCTTCCTCTTCTGTTGGGGTGCGATGCTAACTCCCACCATACTCTGTAGGGTATCACGAACGTCAACCCAACGGGTAACGATCACGTGGAATACCTAATTACTACTGATTTAGATATTTTCAATACGGGGAACACCTCGAAGTTTCGTAACTCGGTCAGGGAGGAAGTCATTGACAGCACTCTCTCTACCGGTAGTTTTACAGAAAATATCAAGAAGTGGAGAGTTTCGGATTAATTTACACTCTCAGATCACTCACAGGCAGATTTTGAGTTGGAATTCATTGTGCTTGTTTCTGCCCATAAATGGGCCAAAAATCAAATTAGCCAGAAATCGTCAATTAGAAACGTGAAAACCCTGCATATGGCGGCTGAGACTTTCACGACAGCCATTAAATCTACTTATGAAAGTAGCGGTCGACCTTCAAGAGTTCGAAAATCTGCGGAGACACAATGGTGGAATAGAAAACTCGAAGAGCTTCGCAGGGAAACCAGAGGATGAATACAGGAGTGCAAGACGTAAGGCAAAGCATGAAAGCTGGACCTACTTTTGCTCAGATATCGAAAAAGGAGTCAAGGCGGCTAAACTGGATCAGCTGCTTTCTCGAAATCATGACGCTATTCGCGGTGCTCTGAGATTGCCTGGCTTGGGATACTCAGAGTCGGATAGGGACACCTTGGCTCATCTAATCAAGGGACATTTTTCTTGCTTTACAAAGTTAGGAGAGAAACGGAGGGCACGTCTTAAGCAATTAAAGTTACCTGTTGTCTAACTGGGCCAGAATCGGCGGCTTGTTGACGAAATTGTTATCCCTGCCAGGTTTAGGTGGGCCCTGAAGTCCTTCCGTCCTTACAAGTCTCCCGGTACGTATGGTATATATCCAGTCTTCTCACAGAAGGCTAATGAAATCATCATAGGGCCGATTGTGAGACTTGCTAGGGCTAGTCTGACTTTAAGTTACGTACCGGCAGCATGGAGGGGTGCCAGATAGTTTTAATTTCGAAAGCAGGCAGGATTGGGTATAATACATCCAAGGATTTCCATCCCATAAGCCTCACAACTCTCGTACTAAAAATTTGGAATAACTTGTGGACAGATATATCCGCGATAAGGTCTTGTCAAGTAGGCCACTTTACAAGCAATAACCCTTCTATAGGGCTGGTCACTCGACGGAGACGGCCCTAAGCACAGCAGTTAACCTATTTAAAGGACAACTGAAGTGAGTAAGTCACAAAGTAAGTGAAGCCAACTAAAGAAGTAAGTACCGCTCGAAAGAGGGGATCAGGGCGGCCATGATCTCACATGCAGTGCATATGGCAGTAGAAATCATTCATCTGCTCAAGAGTCAAGGCCACCATGTTATAGGATATGGGGACGATATATTGTTTATCGTGCAAGGTCAGCATCTGGATGCGCTCTTTGGAGTAATGCAGCAAGCACTAAGAGTAGTAGATTCTTGGTGCAAGAACTCTGGACTATCTGTCAATCCGAGCAACAAAGCAAGACGAACGCAGTTGTATTCACCAGAAGGTATAAGTTGAAAACGATGAGTACACTAAATCTGGCAGGACAACAACTGAAAATCAAAGGACGAGCCAAAGATCTAGGAGTTATCCTAGATAAGAAGCTGCCATGGAATAAGCGCCTGGAAAAGAAGTGCAGGAAGCTAGCACTTAACTTAGTTAACTTAGTTAACTTAGTTGTGAGGCTAATAGGATGGAAATCCTTGAATGAATTATACCAAATTCTGCCTGCTTTCTCTGGCTTTGTAGAAGAGCCATAGGGAAAAGCTGGGGCTTGAAGTCGAAGACACTTATGTGGATCTACAAAGCGATCCTTCGACCCAGGCTTACCTATGCAGCGGTAGCCTGTTGGAGCAGGGTGGAACTGTCTACTGTGAAGGCTCAAATGGAAATGATCAAGGGACTGATTCTGAGAGGCATCACAGGTGCCTCAAAGTCGACACCCACAATGGCTCTGGGGGCAATTACAGGTTTGGAGCACCTTCATCTCACCACCAAGGCCGTGGATGCCAAATATGGTGAATAATAGCAGTACTTTAACTATATTGCGGATACCAATCGATATTGCGAGGAGGCCGAAACTGATTATGATCAGGGAAAAAAGGTCCATTCGTCGCTATCTCTTCGACAAGAAGTATCATTTTAGCCTATCCACAAGAGTGGAATTTTTCAACGGTGAGGCACACCTGCCTAGTGATAGAGAAAACTGATTCACATGATGTCTTCAGCAACAGAAGGAACGCAGGAGCCGGTGTATATCGTAGAATGTACGGAATGGGCTTCACAATTATGATGGGTTCCTATTCCACATATCTACAAGAGTTCGGCCGGCTCAGACAGCAGGGCTGCTGTCATGGCTCTGAATGGAACAACGACTAACGTCGCTACTAGTTTGAGAGTGCTTTGAGGTACTGAATAGGCTAGTGACAGACAACTAAGTCACTCTGCTTCAGATCCCTGGACACAGTGGAATCAAGGGCAATGAAATATCGGATAGGCCAGCTAAACTAAGCAGCAAAACAAAATTTTACTGAATCTGAGCCCTTTGTAGCAATTTTAAGTAGGTTAGTTACTAAAGATATTAACAGTTGGCTAACCATGGAATATCAAAAAGTGTGAAGTTCTGTCTCTAGTTGCAGACCGGCTGAAACACTCCTAGGCTCAAAGCTAAACCCCTACCGAGCGAAAGAATTACTTCAGCTTCGGAGAAAGGAAGTCAAAGTCCTAACAGAAATATTTATAGGACATGGAAACCTCCGGTACCATAGACATAATACAGGGCTTAAAGAAAGTCCACTCTGTCGACTGTGCAGAGAGGATAGTGAGGCGTCTATTCATATTCTCTGTTACTGCCCTGCGATTGCGGGGAAACGTGTAATACTCACAGGCAGTATCTGCATTAATGAGTCTGAAATATCGTCCAACAGCGTGGCAGCGGTCCTCTCCCTTTGGAGAGGGCAATGAAGTCACGCTTGAGGCTTATAAGGGGACGAAACGGATTCACCCAGGCGTCAGGGGCTGTAACAGTCTTAACCCAGAACATTAATAATAATAATAATTATGATAATAATACTTCTGAAGAAATATAAAATTAATTTTAATAAACTTTATGTGTTTATACATTAAAAATAAAATATAAGATAAAATACTGCAAAACCAACTTTGCAATAAATGATTCTATATTTTTTGAAGCACAAATTATTTTGAAAACCCATTAAATTTTGACTTTCAATTTTCTTTTTTGAGTCAATTTTTGTTGGAAGAATTTGAGGAAAACCGCGTATGTTTAATTTGTGGCACCAGTTGCCTGTAAATCTCAGCGACAATACTGAGTCTTTTCTAAAATATTTATATTTTTTTAAATGATCAGGTGGATCTTCTGATCATTATCGAAAACAGGAATCTAATAAGTTAAATATCAAGACTGCGTATTCAAATTAGAGAGTAGGATTATATAAATGCATGTTTCTGTGAGAAGAGATAAAGGCCGGAGACTAGCCTTAGGAAAATAAAAAATGTCATTTATTACTATAACTAATTTGGTCGTTCCTACGTACAATATGAAATCAAGTAATTTGGGAGACAAGAGACATGTAAAAAACATATCTATTTTTTAAAATAGAAGTAATACTATACGTTTCGATTAACACTGTGATCTTTTCAATAATTGATCAAAGTGTTACATCTCTGATGAAAAGGCGCGCCCAAGCTTGAGAATAAAAATGATGAATTCAATGGTAAGACTTTATATTTAAACTTAATTCATAATACTTCTTTTAAATTTATTGTTTTCTTTAGCTAATATTTGTTATGTTATCAAAATAAAAGAGGTAATTATATGTCAATGAATGTAGTGACAAACCTGTATTAAAATTGCCAATTTGCAATGTCCTTTATGCTCATAAATGTTGCTGTTCATTTTCTGCCGGCTTCACCAATGTATAGTTTTTACACCGAGTGCATTTAATGAAATATATTATAGTTGAAAATTTTTCTATTTTATCAGAATCGTATTTATTAGGTAATAATTTTTCTAACGTGTAGTCATTCTTAAAGTAAACGTTCATATTGAATTCTTGTAAGGATCTCCTCAATATTTCAGAAAGACCTTGGATGTATGGCAGGTGATTTTCAGATCTGTTTTATTGTAATTTTTTTCAATTATTTTACTTTTTTCTTTAATAGGACTATTACCTATTTCGTGAATACGGTCTTTTATGACATTCTCTATTAACGGCAAAGGATAGTTGTTCAATGGCAAAGCAGATTTTATTTGGTCTAAATTTTTTTTCTGTTTTTCATTTTACTTAGTTTTGATGCATCTATCAAATGAATCTTTTATTTAAACCATCTTTTGAATAAAAATATCATGGAATTCTAAATTCAACTAACTACTAGACCAATTTGTTATTAGATTTCCATTATTTATTTTCTATATCTCTAAATCTAAAAATTTAATGTTTTGTTCTTTTCTATCTCGAGTGTGAAAAGAATGGAAACATCAACACTATTAAAAAATATTAAATACGTTATCGCCTAAAGTTTATAGAGAATCAGCTTGAAAGATAATTTTAATAAGCCTCTTTTTACAAATCTTCTATAACCAATTGTATAGTGTGGGATATAAGGGATATCCCATTGGACAATCTGATAACTGTTTATAAAATCTGCTGTGGTAAGAAAAAGCTGTGTTAGTAGAAACAGTTCTTACAGCAAGTAATATTTTATTTTTGATATTTTTATAAGATTCCTATTTAAATCCAATCTCCCTTCAATACAGTATACGGCTAAATTTTTCTAGGTAACATTTATTTTTAACTGTAAAAACTTTCAAATAGTATAATTTCAATTAAGACTATTCGCTACCACCATAATATTTTTTATCAGAATTAACAAATAGAAAGCCTCGGTCGTTTATACTTAATGTGACCGTCAAATATTAAATAGAAATTTATTACGGTCAAAAAAAAATAAAACAGTTTTGGATTTGCTGTATCTAAAATTGTTTCCATTTTATTATTACTATAACTCACGAACAAGACAGAAAGGCGATTAAAATTTCCGTGTTCTTTTTTTATATAACGGCTATAACCGTAATAAGTATTAAACGTGTAAAACCCACCACTATGTGTGTGATTGAATTTTAAAAAAATCTCAAGTTAATACACGTGGCTTTCGTGGTAATAAATCATAAATGTCCAAATTCTCGTAGTTTCTTTATCTCGAGAATAAGTTACAATTTTGCTAGAGCGATAACTCATTGAAAATAAATCAAATATTTTTAAGGTATAATATTTGAAAGATTCGCAGCATTTGATGTCCCAATTTTTATCAATTTTCCAGTACACTTCGATCGAGCTTCATTGGAACAACTAAACCGTGAATTTATGGGCCGTCGTAGAACTATATTCCTAGGCATGTACTTAAAACTTCTCTTACGATTTCTTTGACTGATATCTGAGATAATTGACAACTGAGCGTGGAAAGAATTTTTGCTGCTCAATTTTTTTTCGTAGACTCTCAAATCCCCAAGTTATAGTATCCGGGAATTACTGATTTAACTCTAATGTAAGTTTTCTAAAATCTACGAGACTATTCTGTAAATAAAAGTGATTTCAATTAAATAATGCATGTTGTTCATAAAAAGAAATATTTACTTCGTTTATTGTTAATCTAATATACGAAGACTCAATTTATTTTATTTTTTATGGAGGTACTAGAGGAGCAGCTGGAGGAGCGTGCTGGTGACTGTGGAGCGGAAGAAGCTGCTGTACCCCTTTGTCTTTTTGGGCTAAATATGCCAAAAGGTTGAATTTCACGTAGATCTCGAATCTCAGGAGGTACAGGACCATAGACGCCAAGCAGACGGAGAAATTCCTTACTCACTCGATGATGTTTATGGGTTGATTCGGCAAATATAATCTTGTGGCGACTCATATCACGTATTGGAAGAATTGTACCTTTTCTCTCATATCCAATAATAAAAGGACCCCTTGCTAATAGAATTTTATCGGGTGTGCATTCCTCGTAGATTCCAGAATTGGTTATCATCGTAAAATATATGTCTGGGCTACGCCCTTGTAGTGGTGGACATCTGACTTTCCTAAGTGGAGGAATGTCTAGATCATTATCAAGTCCAGGTACATTGAGACCTCCATTACTTTTGCGGCCTTTTCTTCTTTCTCCAGAAGTTCCTGACTGCCTACTTAAATCTGGAAGAAAAGGCAAAAATAGGTGTATTTCATTATTTATCTATCAATTTTTAAGTCTAATTAGTGATACAAAAGTAGTAATATAAACCGCCGATGAGTAGGAAAGCGGTATCGATCACTTTAGATCGCGAAGTTCTGAAAATAATTTTGATGGAAACACGAAGACGAATCGGCGGGCTGCTTACACCATTAAGTTAAGAAATTGACCTAAGCATGATCTGCTAGACGGTTTTCAACTGTCATCGCAAAATCAAGCTGCCTACCTCTGGCAAAAAAAATTTGTTAGCGAGAATCCTTCACAAACTCTGCAGGAATAAGCCACATACAGAGAAAAGGAAGTACCATTAAATCAATCGCGGAAAGCAGACATCCCCTAAAAGATGATAATGATTTAAAACAAGTTGAAAAAAAGAATCAAATTTTTCGAAAGCTGAAATGAATACCTTCCTTCGTGAGGATTTTTCGGAGAAGTCCAACCTCTGTGCCAACAGTTTCTCACTTTATGTTCCGCCGAAAGCTTTAGCAGATTTAAATCCAGGGCTAAACCCAATTATGGATCAGAATACCAAAAGAAGTTTTTTAAAAACTGCACAACAAGATTAGATATGCAAGACAGAATTTGTCGCGTATTGAATGTTTAGTTTGTGATTGACTATATAGCATCTCGCAGGTTTTACGGAAAGGATCAAAAAGTTCGGCTAGGCACGGAGGTGCTACCATTACACACTAAACAAGTCCGAGCTGCTAAAAATTAAGCAGAACCTTTTTCACAAAATACGGGTTTCATCTGAGGTGAAGATGAGAATACAGAAAGGGTGTGGTAGGGAGAATCAGCAGTTCAGCCGAACTCATCACGACAAACCATATTGTAACAAACAGCAAAATCATTCTCATTTGTATTTCTCGATGTAAATTGTAGGTTTTAAAATTTTTTGTTTCAAAAAGGTTATGTTTAATCACAAATTGTAGTCAGTAGAGGGCCTCTACTATGCGAATGGTCACTAGACATTAAAGACGTGTAACAATATTATAATAGAATAGTTTCTTAAGTTTCTGTTCATGGGAATCGTAAACTTTTTTACACTAAGCTAAGAAGAGTATTTAAATTAAAAATATGGAATGGTATTTTTAAAATACTTGCTGCAATTGAAAATTATTAAAGATTTGCCTGATTATATATTTACCAATAGAATTTAGGATGACCAGTAAACTGAAGATCCACAAGCAGGTACCATTAATGACCCTCATGCTTTTATAGTAAACAGAGAATTTGACTAATACATAATTTCTTTTGCAAGATGTCTCAGTATATATAGGCGCTTTTACAATCGTACCTATAGATAAGCACACAAATATAAGAAATTAATTTATGAGGGGTACTTTATGTTTTTACTTAATGTATTTTAATTTTAGAAACGTGTTTCGGCTTTGGATGGGATAAAACTCTTCAATTAAAAGCGACTAAAAGAAGTGTCATATAATGTTAGATGACATAATAGCCAGCTACATTATCAGTTATGTATAAATTTAGAGACTGCTCGAGTATTACGTAATAATTTTGTTTTAAATTCACGCCCACCCACCCTTTCCATAAAATTTCACGTGTTAAAAAAGAATGTTGATTACAAATATATCATTCCTAATTCCGCTCATGTATTATAAAACGATTCTTTATCACAATCTGTATTCCCTATTCGTGTATTTTATAACTTAAAAATAAATATATTTCTAAAAAAAATTTTATTACTGGCTTCCCGGTACTAAAAAATATTGCATGTTTGCGTTTTTTGCAGTAACTGCATGTAATAAAACAGCCGCTTATTCTTTTAATTAATTCAAAATGAATCATACGATTTAAATTCTTTTATTGTTTTAACAAAAGTACATGTGTGACATTATTTATTACTATTAATATTAATTATTACTTTTTATTAAAAAGGTATTTTCATATTCAAAATTATTGATTTTAACATTAAGCATTTCAGAAGCTGAAATATGAAATGGCGATTTGAAATATTAGGCCTTAGAATATCCCTAATTCTGAATTAGGGAAAATATTTTACCATTTAATATATTTAAATAAGATTAAAATCAAAATTAAAAATCTTTTCTAACGCCTAAAGATTAAGTTAATGTGAAGAATAACTGAAAATAAAATCAAGAATTAAGGAGAAAATTTGGACAACAAAAATAAAAGGTTCTTCTCGCAATCTGAAAAACCCTTCCTTTTGTCCATTCTCCTAAAAAGAAATAAAGAAAATTCTTGTTTTCCATTTAAACAAAAATAAAAAGAGAAATGAAAAATGTGAAGACAATTATCTCATTTTTCTTTCCTCTTTTTTTATTTTTATTCAAATGGAAAAAAAAGATTTTTTCTTTTCTTTTTTAGGGAAAGTGAGAAGAGAAAGAGTTTTTTCAGACTGCAATAAGAACATTTTATAGCGGTTGTGCAAATTTATTAAATTATTCTGGATTTTATTTTCAGAAATTCTTCACATTAATTATTTTAAGGGCAAGAAAAACCATTTTTCTGGAAAAGAATATTAATTTTTTATAAGACACGATTTTTTCTCATAAATAATGAAATATTCAAAAGTATGCGAGAGAGCATGTTTCCTGAGATGGTCGATAATATGCGAAGTTATAAAATACCATTCTTTTTTAAGATTTATTCGCTCTTTCGAGATTTTTTTAAACTTAGAGTAATAATTGTATAAATACACACTCCATAATAAAATTTTTTATAACTTCCAAGAATCTTCTGTTTGCTTACTTTTTTCTGTAAATTTTAAAACTGCGAAATATTTTGTCGAAAGTTAAATACCTAAAGTCGCGCTATACAACGTTAATTAAAAGTCTAGCACTAAATCAGTCTTGACAAAAAAAAAGTGTATCAGCAAATACGCGAATAAAAGTTTTGAAGTTTAATACATAATCATGCGAAAACGAATAAAGTAAAAAAAAATATTAGCGATATCAAAATGTAAAATAAACTTTTCATTTTCGAATTCATTTTACATCCATTTAATATAATTTACTTTTTTTAATTTAAACTTTTTGATTCCAGATTCATAAGTTAGATAGAATTCACTTGTTTGACTTAAAAACATATTTTAAAGTAAATGAATGCTTTTTCAAATTTTCCTTATGATGTATGCTAAAGTTACATATAATTACTAAAGAAAATGCATCAGGAAGTATAGGGTGGAGGGAGGGTCTTTTAATTTCCGGATAAAAGCGTAAAGTGTTTATTTAACTACCCCTTATGTAAAATAATCCCTTGTTATCGGATGTAAACAAAAAATTACAAATAAATATTTTTTCAGTAGATAAATGTTCAACATTTTCAGACTTGATATCAAGTGTCTATGAAAACATTATAATTAACAACAAATGCTGTACTTATTATTGCAATTAAAGATAACTTTAACAAAAATGACGAATTTCTTACAAAAGTAATAATTAAGTTATGACAAATAAAAAACGAAATTGTCTCGAAAAAGGCTCTACGGATCATAATGGTTAAAATATGTCCCTTACATGTATGCAATTCTCGTCTTATGCAGTGGTGTAATAAAAACGAAATGGAACAGTATCATTTGATTAAAAACACATTTTCTCGTAAATTCCTAAGTCATACCGTGAATTACTTGCTTTAAAACTTACTTTTGTTACTAACTTTATTTACTCTATATAGAGTTATATGCACCCTGTATTAATAACTGCAAATTATATGTACAGTATATACACACAAGATACCCAAAATTTACATATACACTTTATATGCCCAAAACTGTTGCACCGCCTAAGAGTTGCAACTAACTATCAAGTATTTTGATCCATTTTCAATAAGTGTATGCATATGTCCATGTATTCGTGCTCGCTAGTACTGTACAACCATTTGTAGTTTACTTTTATTTTTTATTGCGGAATTATATCAGTTCATCGCAGTGATTTTCCTCCAAGCTTAACTGATATTATTATTATTATTGAAAATGTTGTCACAGGATTAAGATGGTTACAGTCCAACATGTCGAAGACATTTTTGGTTAGAGTTGGATTTTCATATATTTAGAATAGTTTTTGCACGGGGCTGTCCTGGTATATAAATATTATTATAAAAAAAAAAAAATAATGTTGTCACAGGCTTAAGATGGTTACAGTCCAACATGTCGAAGACATTTTTGGTTAGAGTTGGATTTTCATAT
>JAAAKG020002441.1:0-21723 GCA_010014905.2 Druon quercuslanigerum | reverse complement strand
ATGTATGTATGTATGTATGTATGTATGTATGTATGTATGTATGTATGTATGTATGTATGTATGTATGTATGTGTATGCCTGTCTGTATGACTGCCTGTATGCCTTGCATGCATGTGTTTATGTATTTATGTCTGGTTACCTGAATTTTGTAGTCACGCTAAATTTGGACGGATTTGTCCAATCGAGACCAGCTAGTTTAAACAAAAATTAAAAGATTTAGATCATTTTCAAAATTGGAATTTTTTTATAGATGGGTAGAATAATTGCAAATTAGCTGAATGAAATTTCCAATTTCGATAAAAATTGCAAAAGTCATTTACTTTTGAAAATTTTGAAATTTTTCAAATAAAAAAATTTTTCTTTCATAGGTTAGGAAATTTCAATCAAAGTTTTTATTAGATAGGAAATATACTTAAAAACTATCTTAGTTACATTTTTCTATTAGACCACACTTAAAAATAGTTAGAGTTTTTTCCAAATCTAAAACAAATTTTTTTTATAGTTTAACAAATTTTTCAACAATTTTTTGTACACGACAAAAACACTTGCAGATTATTTTTTTGACGTTTTTAATTTCGATAAAAATTAAAAAAAGGTATATGCTTTTTAAAATTAAAAATTTTTTTTTTAATTTCATTATTTGTCATTATTTTTAGAATTAATAACAGAAGAAGGGAATATTAAGCATAATATTTTGGATTTAATTTTTATTACTGATTATATGCGTCAGTTCATTAACCATTGTGTTCACTGTTTAACTTTCCCTATTGTATCATAAATAAAAATAGTATATAAATCTTTAAAAAAAATTATCCGAAAATTCATAAGTTCGGTTATTGTATAAAAAATTAACACTATTTAACAGAAAAATTTACAATATTAGTGCAACATTTTTTTAATTTGATAATAAAACTCCATTGGTCGAAACTTGTCAATCTCAAATAATAAACTTTTAATTGTTTACAAATATATACTATTTTAGTATAATTCATTCATTTTGTTTTAATTCTTCAAAATTATAAATTTTTTAAATTAATTCCAATACTGAGTAATATAATTATATAATTATATAATTTTTGAAGGAGAGTCCATTAGTTTTCTTAAAAAATCATAAAAAGTTGGTTCATATTTTTTGAAGGAATATTTTTTTTAAGGCATTTTATAATTGTTTTAACAATTTCGATTTGTTTGAATTTTTCCATGCCAAATCATAAAAAGTCAGGACATGCTTAAACTTATGACGTACTCAATGTATTTTAAAAATAATATTTTTTTGTTTAAGAGACTATTACATTGGTTATTAAACCATTATTAACCATTAACTTGTGACTTTTTATGGAAAGGATGAAAAAATACTAGTTTTTTATATTCTCTCACACCGTCTGAACCATTGCTAAGATATTGAATTTTGAGTCATTTTTTTTATTCTTATTGTATTTTTATACCAAATATTTATAATAAATATTTATAACAAATTTGTAGATATTTTTTGGTAGAACAAATTCTGTTTCTTTCTTTTTCGTACATTGTGTCGTTTTACCAAAAAATAATTATTTTTTATTTTTAATGTTATTTTTTGCGATTAAAATAAAAACTATGCATCCTATAAAAAATAATAACTCAAACATTCTAAACTCTTTTTGGGGAAAACAATTTTTGTTTTCTCTTCTTTTTTGTAGCTGGCGCCCTTTTTCCAAAAATTTAAAATTTTTTATTTTTAGTGTCTTTTTACGATTAAAAAAAATACGCATTCTGTAACAAAGTGATAAATAACAAATTTATAGATCCTTGGAGATGCATCATTTTTTTCTTTTCATTTTTTTCGTATCTTGCAAGCTTTGACACCGAAATAAAATTTTTTGTATTTCATTTTTCTTTTTGAGCATTAAAATTATAACCGTTGGTTAAAAAATATTGCTATGCTATTGTTTATACTTAAAAAAACTATGCCTTCTAACAAAAAATGTTGAAAGGTAAGTTTACAGGTCTTTGCAAAGACAAAAATTTTTATATCTTACTTTCTTTTCGTATCTCGCGTTATTTGGCTCAAAATTTGAATTTTGGATTCTTCACAAAAATTCAAAAAGTTGTTATTATAGTCGCATAAGCCTTTCAAAAATCAACGTTTTTCTTTTCTTAATTTTTTAAATATCGTATCTTGTTTCGCATATAATTTGCAATTTCGTTTTTTTTTCTTATATATGACATAAATCTAATACTTCTCTTTAGTCCGGGATCGGGCAATGCTTTCGAATGCAATAATATGTCCAAGGATAAAAAGGTGTTATTCTTATGTATTTTGAGCCGCTGAATCCGAATATACCCGGCGTTTTTTCGAAAAAGTGGCGCGTTTTGTTTAAAACGCAATTGTTTAAACAAATTATGAAAAAGTTACTTTTTCGATCTGGACCATTTTTTTCTAGATAATATGGCCTATTTCAAGAGGAAAAGGTTACCCGCAACTTTTGCGTAAAATGCATATTTTAAAAGATATATTTTTTTTAAGGTCCAAAATTTGACGTTTTTCATTAAATTTGGGCGGTAACTACTGGTGACCTATTCAATATTTCTAAAATTTGAAAAAACCTTATTTTTCTTTAAAAATTACTCTATAAGTTGATGTAATTCAACATTAGCGCAGGTCCGGCGGAGATACAATTTTCGCGACTAATAGTCAGCACTTTTTCGACGTGTTTAAAAATAAATTATTATTGATATCAACAATCTCTTTTTAGTGATCAATGAGCTCCTTTAATGCAATAATCTAAGATAATGTAAAATTTGAAATAATGTTTCTTTATTTAGTTTACCTGATAGAAACTTATTTTGTAATATAATAAATATTAAGTTTTGTTTTATACCAAGATTTATCTATCAAAAATATGAGTTATCATATTAACTTCTTCATAATACGTCTTTATTTACATAGCAAAAATCATAATTACCAAAATTTTGAGGTAAGTTTTTACTATTTTAAATTAAAATTAGGAATAATAAAATAAAAATGTTAAATAATATTAGTCATAAAAATTCACTAGATATTTAGAATACAAATATTCAAATTTTTTCGCGGGATCCAACATAACACAAGTGGAGCGGAGGACAACAGCATGTGCACGGAGACAAATTCAATTCTACATATGATAAAAAGTTTCTAATGTATATAAGAAAATTTAATATACATTTTTAATTATTTCTCAAGAAATGTACTATTTGTAACATTTACAATTTTATAGTTGATGTTATTAGATTAACAAAGTATTTTGATAAATATTTTCCAAATCATTATAGCTCCAAGCAATGATTTATTTCAATTTATGGTTTATTCAATAACCTACTCAAGAAACTTATTGATCACTAAAAAGAGATTGTTGATATTAATAATAATTTATTTTTAAACTGATATTTATTTCGAATTCAAAACCATTCCCGAAATGTCGACTGCTCACGGGCCAGAACATTTGGATTCGCGGGGAGGCGCGCGAAAGAGTGCTGTGACCTGCGCTAATGTTGAATTACATCAACTTATAGAGTAACTTTTAGAGAATAATGAAGTTTTTTCAAATTTCAGAAATATTGAATAGGTCACCAGTAGTTAGCACCCAAAGTTTGTGAAAAACGTCAAATTTTGGACCTTAAAAAAAATATATCTTTTAAAAAAAGCATTTTACGCAGAAGTTTCTAGAGACTTTTTCGTCTTGAAATAGACCATATTATCTAGAAAAAAATTGTCCAGATCGAAAAAGTCGTTTTTGCATAATTTATTTGAACGATTGCGATTTAAACAAAATGCACCACTTTTTTGAAAAAAATTGGGTATTTTCGAATTCAGCAGCTCAAAATACATACGAATAACATTATTTTATCCGTGGAAATATTATTGCATACGAAAGCATTGCCCGCTTCGGGACTACTTATGAGAATTAAAAAAAAAAATTTATTTTTGTACAAATTTACTTCCCTCTTCTGAAATTTTTCAAAACCTGAACCACCTAAATGTTGTAAAAAAGCTTCAATTTTTTATTAAATTAAAAAATTTTTCAATTAAAAGAATAAAAATATAACACGAAATTTTAGTTTGTTTCTAAAATACAAATTATATAGTACACTTCCATATTATCGATTTTCGATTCATATAAATGGGGCTGATGTTTGCAAATCTACGAGCCAATTTTTCAGTTTACTTTACTGTTTAGAACGTCCACGGCAGTTACGCGGTTTACCGTCTCGCAGCGGGAAGTTGCCGCGGTTTTGCGGAAACGTGAAATTTATCTTCCAGTCTAACCAAATTTACAGTCTCTCGTAGAACTTGTGATTCCCTTGAGAATCTATCGAACTTTCTGTTACTGTAAGTTCTAAACAACAATCTAATCATTAACATTTCTGATAACAGATAGAGGATATCAATTCCCTCGAGTCGATTTTCTCCGCGGAGAATATATTTGCTTCTACGTACCTCAAGACAGTAATTGCATCTTAGAAGATAATATAATCGGGTCGATCGGAAGCAGTTTAACTTCAGGGATCGTATGACAAAGAGAAAATTTGTGATTCAAGGAAAATAACTTCTTGAATTTTCTCGGTATGATATCGAAATTATGCCTCTGAAATTTGTCAACAAAAAATATTAGTTTTCTAACCCAAAAGCCGAATTTTTAACAAATTACATGAATTTTACACTCATGCAGAATATATTTATAAGCAGATATTAAATAGTTAAATACCTAGATAAAAAGTTAATTTTTATCAATAATGAAACGCATTTTCAACAAAAAAGTTTAATTTCAATCCGAAAATGTTCATCATCAATTTTTAAATTTTTTCTAACGTTTATATATTTGATAAGTATTTTTTTTTTAATTTTAGATGGGAACTTAAAATTTCATTTTCATTCAGCATATTAATATTGTTAATAAAATATATTTTCTTCCATTAGTTAAATGCTGAAAAAGTATACTTACAGTACTATAATTTTGCTTCGACAAATTAGAAATCATCTTAATTGAATTTAGCATCAAAATGTTTGAAACCAAGTTCACCCACGCTCGAAAAAAATTGTCTTATTTTGACAAACAAAATTTTCCCTACAATTTTTAGGTTTTTCCACATGAGTAAACACGCAGAAAAATTAGCACCACAGAAAACAATCTGATCGAATCAAAATTTTTTTAGTGTTCCTTATAATTATTGAAATAAAAATAAAGTTTTTGAAAAATTTTTTTCTTATGTTAATTTACTGAAATTTGTGGAGCAGACCAGGCAAAATCATAAATAATTATTAACGCAAAGTTTACCATAGAAACGCCTGTAATTATAATGCATGTTATGGCGATGCATCAGGGCATCGTGCGCATCGGAATGCTCTATTTTATAAGGTAATTTGGTCAACTCTAATATTTATTGTGCCACTAGGGACCAAAATTTCGATAAGGATGTAAATTTTTTTTTATATGGGTATTTGTGTTGGACAGAAATTCAGTGGAAATAAAAATCTTACAATATACAATTCTGAACTCTAAATGAGCATATTTTTAAAATAACTCCCTGCTGTAATTTGCATTACTTTGAAAATAAATTGTTTAATTTGAAAATTAAACAATTTACAGTAACTTTTTTGCCGTGGCTACGATCAGGCCCGGACGCCGCAGCCATTTCGGGCCCGTATCGGGTCGTCCGTATCATTCCATGTCCGTGCCATATCAGGATATTTCAAAAAAAAAATCATCAAAATTTAAAAGTCTTTCAATAAGATAAAATTTGAAATCAAATTGAAAGAAAAGAAAAAATAATGGCAAAAAAGGAAGGGCAATATTTTTAATAATTTTCTATTTATGAAAATTGATAACTTAACTTCAGAATTTTTACATAATATTTATACACAATATAAATGATAAATCTTCTTTGAAAGCTGCCTAGGAAAAAGAAATTAATTAAATGGAACTTATTTGAATTGGAAAATTTTTAACTTTTTAATCGGTCACCATACAAACACCATAAATTCAGACAAATCTCGTTCAATTGTTTTTTATTTTTTTAAATTAAAAGATTTACTGGCTCAGTTATCTGAAATATAAGAAACTTAGTCAGTTTCTTTCCAATGGTTCCAATTTAAAAAAAAAATTCAAATATTTTTCAGCTAATGGATTATTTTTTTCTGGACATGCCCATTTCTAGCGAAAAGAACGAACATTATCCAAAATTGTTCAGAATTTTGTATTTTATTTGAAATCCATTAATTTTTTGAATGAAAAGTATAAAACACCAAAAAACAAAAAATCGTACAAAAATTATGAATTTAAAGACTTTGAATGATTATTATTATTATTATTATTATTATTATTATTATTATTATTATTATTATTATTTGAAATAACAGACTTATGGTAAAAATTTGAGCTTATCCTTACACTGTTCCAAAGTTGTAAATATTATAAATCTATTTCGATATTTCCGATGAAAAACGCCAGCTTATACTATAATTGTATTAAAATTTTTACTCTACAGAATATTTTTATTTTAATTTAAAAACAGTTTAATTCATCCAAAGAAAAGAATTGTCAACAAAATATTTCTTATTTTAAATTCTTTAGATTTGTTTAGATTCTCATTTTAAAACGAACATCAGTCGATATTAAAAAAAAAATGATATTTTTATTTCAGAGAATTTTACCAAATTTGAGTAAGTATAAAAGATACGTAGGACTTTTGAACGCTTGGAAAAATATTTTTAATATTTTATAAACATCTCGGAATGTTTTAAAGTTTTTAAATGCTTTTAATATAATTAAAACGTCTATATATCTCTTAAACTGACCGGAGGGATCCCTAAAATTGTCTTAAGATTTTCTATTTTTAATTTTTAAATTTTAAAGCTTTCCAAAATCTTTTAAAAACTTCCTAGTTTTATTTTTTAATCTTCAAAAAGCCACTTATTGTTTTGATTTTTTTGAAACCTTTTCAACTTTTAAATGTTGTTTAAATTTTTTAAAAGTTCTAAATATTTTTCCAACTGATTCAGATTTCTCCTAAGTATAGCAAACTTTAAAACATCATCTTAAAATCTTTAAGATTCTTCTTTGAAAGCTCTGAAAATATTTCAGAATGTTTAAAAAATCTTTTTTAATATTCTTTTAAATAGAATTTCTTAAAAGCTTTTTAATTTATTGTTTCAAATCTTAAACAATCTAGTTTTAAATATTTTTTAAAATGTCTCGGATTTCTCCTAAGTATTTGAAAAATCCAGCAAACTTTTAAAAATCGTCTTAAAATCTTGGAGATTCTTTTTTGAAAGCTCTAAAAATATTTCAGAATGTTTAAAAAATCTTTTAAAATATTCTTTTAAATAAAATTCTTAAAAAGCTTCTTAATTTATTGTTTTAAATCTTCAAAAATCTAGTTTGGAATATTTTTTCAAATGATTCGGATTTCTCCAAGTATTTGAAAAAGCGAACAAAATTTTAAAAATTGCCTTAAAATCTTGGAGATTTATTTTTGACAGGTCTGCAAATATTTCCGAATGTTTCAAAAATCTTTTTAAATATTCTTTTAAATAAAATTCTCAAAAATATTCTTAATTTATTGTTTTAAATCTTCAAAAACGTAGTTCTAAAAATTGTTGCAAATGATTCGGATTTCTTCATGTTTTTGAAAAATCCAGCAAACTTTTAAAATCATCTTAAAATATTTGAGATTCTTTTTTGACAGCTCTGAAAATATTTCGGAATGTTTCAAAAATCTTTTAAAATATTCTTTTAAATAAAATTCTTAAAAAGCTTCTTAATTTATTATTTTAAATCTTCAAAAATCTAGTTTGGAATATTTTTTCAAATGATTCGGATTTCTCCAAGTATTTTAAAAAGCGAGCAAAATTTTAAAAATTGCCTTAAAATCTTGGAGATTTATTTTTGACAGGTCTGAAAATATTTCCGAATGTTTCAAAAATCTTTTTAAAAATTTTTTTTTTGAATAAAATTCTCAAAAATATTCTTAATTTATTGTTTTAAATCTTCAAAAATGTAGTTCTAAAAATTTTTGCAAATGATTCGGATTTCTCCAAGTTTTTGAAAAATTAAGCAAACTTTTAAAAATCGTCTTGAAATCTTGGAGCTTCTTTTTTGACAGCTTTAAAAATATTTTCGAATATTTTAAAAATCTTTTAAAATATTCTTTTAAATAGAATTCCTAAAAAGCTTCTTAATTTATTGTTTTAAATCTTCAACAATCTGGGTTTAAATATTTTTTCAAATGATTCGAATTTCTCCTAAGTGTTTGAAAAATCCAGCAAATTTTTAAAAATCATTCTAAAATCTTGGAGATTCTTTTTTGACAGCTCTCAAAATATTTTGAAATGTTTCAAAAATCTTGTTAAATATTTTTTAAAATAAAATTCTTAAAATCTATTCAAAAATTTTAGGAGATCTTTAAAAAAATTTTAAATATTTTAAAATTTTTTCTTAAAAATTATTTGAAATTGTTTTGAACGTGTTAAAAAGTTTAAAAATTACAGTGTGGTAACACAATGGTAAGAACAGAATTATTTTCTAATGCTAAGAAAAATATTTACAATTAAAATGTTCTTTTTTATCATAATATTTAGAAACATTTAGAATTAATTTTATTAAGTTATGATAAATAGAATCCTTTCGTAATTTTGAACCATTTTGTCATATTTTGAGAACATAATTGGTTTCTTTATTACTAAAGAATAATTTACCAATAAAATTTTTTCTTAGAAATAAATGTTTAAATTAAAAAAACTTCATTTCAAAATTGTGATTTACAAAATTTCATAAAATTCAAAAGAACAAACTGAAAATAGGCTCTCAAAGTCATACTCACGGAGTATGCATCCTATCAGATATTCAACAAAAATGTTAGTGCGATGTTTTCGAAAATTTCGGACCACTAATTTGTACATTCTCATCTGAGAAGGTACTAGAATTGTCCGAAATTTGACCCGATACTTTTTCGACGCATCTCCATATTTGGAGACACCCTAAAGCCAAAAATCAAGTTTTAGAGATGGCATTTGTCTGTCTGTATATCTGTCCGTCCGTCCATAAACAGGATAACTGTGGAAAAAGGAACGGGTCAAATCCAGCTTTGGGACCCTTTTTTAGGTCCTAAAAATGAACCAGATCGTTAACTACACTGTACGAAAAATCTATGGTAAATTTCCCATAAATGTATTGGAAGTAATTAACCCATACACGTATTGAAATTTTTCCATACAGCGGTATGAGAAAATAGTTGTACGTGCATGGGAATTTTCCTATACCATGTTAGTATTTTCCCATACGTTGGATGTATTTTTCCCATACCCATTTTCTATTTTTTCCATACTACAATTAAATACCAATCTTAAATCATTTTTTTTTATTCTTAAAAAAAGTTTTATTGAAATGTCCAAAACTTTATTTATGCTACATTACATTAAAAAATATTTTATTGCACTGAACCTTATTCCACTCACAATATTTAACTGTCTCACTAATAAAAATCCAAAATATTTCACAAGTTCATACTAAAACTATTAGTAATGAGATTATTGAGGCCATTATTGTATTACACGAGTATTCTGCTCATTCTCCTCCATTCTCCATGGTTGTCGCGCATGCGCGCTTCACTCAGCTGCGCATTCTACAGCCGCGCATCAATGTTCCATGCAAGATTGGAAGTTTGCCCATACTAGTGTATGGGAAATTTACAAGTGAAAAACGGAAAATTGCCATGCTTGTATGGGATATTCAAAAGTATGGGAAAAATCAAATACTTTCGTATGGGAAAATTCCATTATTTTTAACAGTGTAGCGTTTTTTGTCTAGCGGTTATGGTTATATTTATCGAAAAATGCTATAATAATTGTTAGTAATATTTATTTATATTATTTATATTTATTATATTTATTTAATAATAATTTATGTAAGAAAATTTCTTGAATTCCTCATTTTAATTGTTTATTTTTTACTTATAATTTAAACGAGGAAGAACAAATTACTAGGTTTTTTTGCTTTATTTCACTAATTTTGATTTCTCTTGATTTTATAGTTCCCTTCGGGATCCGGCTCGGGTGATTTTGAACCGATCGATGGTTCAGGAGATGTTGATTTTGACGCCGTGGTCGTGAGTTCCTCAGCTGCAGA
The DNA here is from genome assembly GCA_010014905.2 of Druon quercuslanigerum. NCBI lineage: Eukaryota > Metazoa > Arthropoda > Insecta > Hymenoptera > Cynipidae > Druon > Druon quercuslanigerum. The sequence continues at coordinate 11,581 of JAAAKG020002441.1, read as the reverse complement.
TGTTACTTTATCACTAAACAACTCTTATACTGAAGTTACTGAAGTTACTGAAGTTACTTTCTCACTAAACAAAACTGATACTGATACTGCTTCATCTAATATTTTTTGTATTAGTGCCAATAATCTGATTTCGTTTATAAGCGTCTGCTTTCTCTTACTAAGCGCGTTTATATTCACATTGTATGCAATAATCGATGCAATAATCTACTCAAAAGTGTAATTATCTCAAAATTGTTTCATATGGGTGAAAATCAAAAATTGACAATATATTCTTGGAATCCATTTTTTTAATAAAGATTTTTTTTTAAATTTATTTTATTTTCTAATTTCATACTGTAAACTACTTTTCTAAACTTTAGGGTAGTATATATTTGAAAAAAAGACTTAAGATCTAATTGTTAAAGAAACCTATTTCTTCTGAATTAGTTTCAGAATTACAAAATAAAAAAAAGGAATTAATTTTTCACTTTAGAATAAAATGAGTGAATTTAAAAAATCTTTATCCACAATTAAAAAATGAAGAATTTTTAACGAATGAGTTTTAAGTTCCTGACATAAGAACTTGGATGGAATTCAATTTTTTTAATTAAAAAGCTTCTAATTTTTTATTTTTTAGAATAATTTAACTTTAAAGGTTCACAACGCTTAAAATTCTTTAATTTTCAACTGTAAAAAAGGCAGTGATTATTTTTTTTTACAAAAAGACCAGAAATTTGTTTTTTTTCTCAGGGGCCAATTTTTGAATATTTCAGATTTAAATTGAGAATTTTACTATTGATATTGTGCAATGATTTTTAATTCATAGCCTTGATAATTACACAATTTTTAATTGAAATCCTCCCGAATCGATAATAGTTTCAAATTCAAACACTAGAAATATCAGGACAATTTCACTATTAAATCTTTCAAAATTTGCAAAATTTCATATGGAAAGCCTTGAATATCAGTTTTAAATTTAATAATTTTTTATTTATTGGTTCTAAATTGTTTGGTGTCAATTTTATACATACAAAATTGTCTGATTTTTTTTGAATCCTCAAAATTGTAGAATGTCAAATTAAAAGGCTTGATAGTTCAACAATGTTTGATTTAAATGATGTATAACCAAACAGTTTTTAATAAAATGGCTCTAGAATAACTTAAAAGCATTGAAAAATTAAGAAAATATTTTGTAAAATTCAAGCCTTGAAGACGAGAAGATTTTAGAAGCAGGTATTGAAAATTAAATTAGTTTTTATCTGAAAATATTCGAAAATATTGAAATTTTACAACTAAACATTAACAAAATTGCCGAGTTGAAATGCCTAAAATTATTTAATTTCAAACAGTGGAATCATAGAGTCCTTGCATTGTATGTTTTTCTTTGAATTTTTATTTTTTAATGTTTAGTGGAAGATTTCAAAAAATTACTAAATCAGAAATTTAAGAGTTTTCTTAGTTTTAAATTGTTTTAAATTTAGATTTGTAAATTTTCAGGTTTATCGCTGATTTTTGAATTTTTTCTTTTTATATTTTTTCTAAAGAAATTAATAAATAGTAAATTTCTTTACTGAATTTAGAAAAAAAATTCTAATCGATTTTAATTTTCATATTTTATTATTATATATTTATTATTATAAAATTTTCAAAGGTTTAATTAGAAATAATACAATTGCATTTCCTTTGAATTTTAAATGATCTAATTTTCAACATTCAAATCTAAAAATATTTAATTTTTTACGTTTTGACATATTCTTTTAAGAAATTTTAATCTGAAATAATTCAGTTTGTAAATTTTTGAATTAAAACAAATTTTTTAATTAAAAACGCTTTGCGTGAAAATTAATACAATTTTAACTCCTTTCTAATGAAATCGTCCAATTTTCAGAATTTCAGTCTGAAATTTTTTCTATTGATAAATTTCTGTTTAAAAATTTTTCAATTTTACAAACTTTATATTCAACATTAACCAATTTTGAAATCTTTTATTTAGAATTGATATAATTTAATTTTTTTATTTCCATTCAAAGGTTTGCCCATTTATAAAAATTGCACCAACATGAAATAGTTTGAATTCGAACGTTTCTAAACAAAAATCGTAATTCCTTTACCTTTTACCTTTAAATATTTTTATACATTTTTGAAATCCTACAAAATCCCTTAAAGAAATATTGGAAGAATCAAATAATAAAATACCATGAAATACCTTCAAAATCCTTCAAATATTTGGAAATGTTGAAAATATTCTAAAATCCTTTCAATTTTTTTTAAATATTTGAAAATCTAATAAATAATATATGAAATCCTTCTAAATCAACCGGAATTCAAAAACATGCTTTAAGATCGCTTAAAGGTTTTTTTAAATGCCCTTGAATGTTTAAAGCTCTTCGAAATATCTAGGCATTTTTTTAAATGCCATAAAATAATTAAAATCGTTTGAAAACTTTTGAAAACTCTTGAAATCCCTTTAAATCCCTTCAAATTATTAAAAGCCACTGTAAGTTCCTGGGAAGTGTTTTTAAAGACATAAAATCTTTTTAAAAATTTTAAAACTTCAGAAACGCTTTGACATTTTTTTATGTTGCAATATTTCGTGAAATTGCATGAAATTCTATGTGATTCCTTAAAATCCCTTGAAATATTTAAAGTCCTGTGAAATTCTTTGTGATCTTGGGAAATTCTTTAAAATACTTATTTGAGAACTTTTAAATCCCTTAAAGTTATTGAAATCCTCGCAAATCTCACAAAATCTCTTGAAGTACTTGAAGAATCCTTTGAAATATTTAGAAATTTTCTGAAATTCCTTTAATTTGCTTATAATCTTATACAATTTAAAAAATCCTTTATGAAATCCTTCCAGTCTTCATAAATTTAAGAATAATATTTAAAATCCCGCAACATTTTTTTCAATACCTCAAAATCCTTCTAACTCTTACAAATTTTTTGGAATCACTAAAAATACGCTAAAACATTTTAAAATCCTTATTTAATAATATTATAAATATAGAAATTAGGGCAAGAAAGAAATCAATAAAATAATAATTTTATTCTGGTAATTACTATTAATTGTATTTTAAAGAATATTAATAATGAACACAGAAAAAACAGAAGTTAAACTTTACATCGATTTCCGATGAAACATTTGCTGAAACAAAATGTAGCCTTACAGAATAAACTTTAACTAAATATTGGTTAAAGTTTATATTTTTTTCCCCATGAGAAAACTTTATCCCTTTAAAAAATTTCCTGCAACAAATTTTATCATTACTTTATTCTGTGAATTTTTGAGTTCCATATTTTAAGCCTCGAAAAGCAATTCTAATTGTTACTTTTACTTACAAAACCTCGCCAATGGCTTGTATCAAAGATTTTCATTATTAACAAAAAAGAATAATCCTAAAATAAGAGTGTACTATATAATCTCACAAATGATTACTTTTACAATTATTATAATTAATATGAATTGAAAAAAATGTCATATTCATACCTGAAATACTGTTTTTCATTCAATTAAAAATCGAATAATTATAAATTTTTGATTATCACCCATATATGACTAAAACAATAATTTTCTATTCTTAACAGGACAACACAGCTTGAATAAATACTGACAATAATCAACTAATATATGAAATATATGCATACTAAATATGGAACTGGTTACTAACTTATAACTTATCTTATAATTTAATTTATTGCATTTACAAAATCAATTAATAAGTAAAGCTTGGTACTATTTTAAAATATGAATATTTAATTGAAAGTTTTTTCCTTGGAAAATAAATCTCGTTCTCTTCAAATCGATAACCAAAAAATATTTTACTTTTATAAGTTTCTTTTTTCTTTATGTTTTCTAGATGTGAAGGAGGAGGAAATCGTCAATTAGACAGATTTTTTTCATATGTGCAACTACCTTTTTAGTACAGTCAAATTAAAATTCCTGTTTTAACGAATTATTTAAAAATGTTTGGAAAGAAGTTCTTCTTGAAGCCCTGAGAAGTTTGAGGCTGATTTCTTAATTAATTGTTTGTTATTAACAAAAAAAGCCCATTCTGAATATTATATGGCAAATAGTTTACAAAATATGAATTTGTTAATTAACGTTGGACGTTTTTCAGTGACCACAAAGCGATGATGAATTTTCTTTATTGAAAAAAATTACAATCGGGCTATCGCTATTGGATTTTTAAATTGGCTAGTTTAAAGTATTAACAAACATTTTTTCGATTTCAGAATCCAGAAATAACAGAGGTGTGGATGAGCAATTTTTATAAACCTTCATATATTGTAAAAAAAATCAGTGTTGAGTTCAATTTCGGTGAAATATCTAACACATTTTGCACCTCGCAAATCGTTCCAACCAAAGATTTTTTCCATACTTAGAGCTGCTAACGAATTTCTGTGGAATTGTTTAAAACTTTTGTTTAAATAATATTTTTTGAAGCGAATATATGGCTCGTAAGATTTTAGAAAAAATAATAATTTAAATTCACCATCGTTAATGGTTATACAAAATTTTCTTCAAATTTTTCTGGTGGCTGTATATATGGAATAAAAATGATTTTTTATAAAGATTTCTCATCAACAATGTGAAGAATTTCGTTGACATCTTAAACATACGTTTACGGGAAGATACACAATCTTTTAGTCATTTCAGCGAAATTTAAGTCAATAGATTTTTTTTACCAAATATGAAGGTTTTAAAAATATTTTTCTCCAGCCCTCTGTAATTTTTAGATTCTGAAATTTAAAAAAATGTTTTTTATTACTTTACACTATCCAATTTGAGAATCCAATAGTAGAAACTTGATCGCAATTTTTTTTTCAACCATGAAAATTCATCATGTTAGTTAACAAACTCATATCTCGTAAATTATTGATCATACAATATTCATCAAGGGCTGATTTTAAAGCTTATTTTATACTTTAAAAACAGTCTATGTACTTTTTACCTATCTCCTAATTGAAAGTAACAATCTAAGCGAATCTCTTGAGAAAATGTTGCGATTTTGCGTTTTTTTGATAATAATAAACAATTGACTAAAAAATAAATCTCTAAAATTTCTGGGCTTCAAAAGGCACAAATTTCTATATCTAATTTGTTTAGGCAAATTACCTTTTGCGGCTTATATGGCGGTATCTTTGATAAAGACTTAAATTCTTTTTTGAAATATAAAAATTTCTTCTATTCGGCTTGTATGCAAGGTCTTTCAACGCTTATTGGTGGGTGCTAAAAAAAGTGCCTGCACTTGACTGATGACATGTTTATAATATTTGTTTATATATCTTAGGGAAAATAAAAGAAATTTAAATAATGGTATTCTTGTTTAGTTTATTCCTAATAATTTTAAGTTATTATATCAAACTGAACTTTTACGTTAATTTTATTTTTATTTGCCTTCGGAACTTTTAGACATGTTTTAGGTCTAGATTTAAAGGGTGCAACGGTATAATAGCGCAATTTCAACTTTTCGCAAAAAACGTTTTATTATTTTAAAATTCTCTAAAATTTCACCGCAGATTTTGGTAAAAAAAATTGATTTGTAAATTCTTTAAATGATTTTTTCAAATGTGCAAGATACAGAAAAGCTATTAGCTCTATTCAATTTTGAGAAATAAATTAGATTCATTCAAAACTACGATGTGCCTCTGAAAATTTAGCGTTAAATAATTTTTTACCGACCATTATCACCTGGTGGCTGATAATTAACCAACGGTCTCATTAAATTCTAATTTCTAATAAAATATCATACATCACTCGTAGGATTAGACCGTATAAAAATCAATTGTTTCAAGACTTTTTTAATTTCTAAAAAAATCATCCATTACTTCTTATGCTTTGTTTTTCCATTGGCTTTGTGATAAAATAATTTTTTGTTTTGTTTTGAAAAGTTTTTTAAATTTTCTTTTCTTATTTTTGAGTCTTTATTTTATTCCGGAACATGTTTTTGGTGTTTCACTGATATACTTGATCTTAATTGGAGTATAAAAGAATTTATTTTAAAAAAATGCAGATTTTTACAACGTTTTTCTAGAAACGCATTAAATGTTTCCAAATGTCTAAATATGTTTTATAGTTATACACTTATTTTTTTGTTCAAAAAATAATTCGAATTTCCAAAAGATTTTTTTCTCTCTTTAGAAACTTTTTTTTACACCTAGGTGGTTCTGACGTGACAGCCTTCATTATTTGCCCAGGTGGAAACTCGTGTAGAACAAAAATTTCAAGATAAATTTATTTGTAAGCACAGTTTAATTTTTTACAATCTAAAAACATGGAGACTTGATTACACTCACGAATAATAAAATCCGACAAGAGAATATTCGCAAGATTATTTTTTTATTTGAAAAAATGATTTTTCAATTTAGATAAACACTTTCTAGAACGACATAAAATATAGTTAAATGCACAAAATACTTTCAAATATTAGCTCCTAACTTATTTTTTGTAATAAAGCTAAAAGAAATTAAACTTCTTTATTTTAAATTTATTGGAAGCTTCAAAGATTTTATTAATAAGAATAACATTCTTATTAGTACTAGGAGCGCCTCCTTCGCGCACCAATCGTTGTGTCAGGTAAATAAACATAGGTTTACAAAAATTTGGATTTATGTTTTTGGTTAGGTTATTAAGTACAATATGTATTATTTTTTCTATAAACATTTATTTTGAAAACATAGGGAGGGTCACAAATTTGGGTGAATATTTTTATGACTGCGACAAAAAAGCAGTAATATGACGCATGAGGTAATATGAGTAATATGACACATTAGGTAATATGATACATTAGGAAATATGACACATTAGGTAAGATGACACATGCGGTCATATGACACAAAGGGTCTATGTTTTTAGTTAGGGTAGTATATTTGAGGTAATATCGGGGCAATAAAAAATGCATTTATGTTACATGGTGTAATACACCATATGGAACAATGTAGCGTATGTCAATATTTCACATGAGGCAATATGGCACGTGGGAAAATGTTGTACATCGGGTCTATGTTTTTAGTTAGACTCTTCTATTTAAGGGAATATTTTACACAGGGTAATATGATGCATGGTGTAATGCGCGACTCAAGGTAATGTGGCACATATGGTCTATGTTTTAAAGAAATTAATGAAAAACATATTTTTTCGAGCTTCGCATTAAAATCCTCAATCTTGTGATAAATTATAAAATAAATTAATGTTAAATTATTATTAATTGAAAATAGATTCTATATGGCAATTATTCAAACAAGTTTATAAACGAATACAGTTTTGTTATTTTGTAAGGAATAGACTTAATTCATTTTTTTACTGAATCAGCTAAGAATATTTTTTCTTATGACTCCTTGCAATAAGACATTGCGAATTCACAAGAATTATTAATTATTTAAACGATTTTCATTAGAAAATGAAGAGTTTGGATAATTTTGAATAAATTGGCTCATTTTTTTATACAAAATCAAGTAAGAATGTCTTTCCGATGATTCTTCGCTATGATACTTGAAAATTTTCAAGAAATAATAATTATTTAAACAATTATTACCAAAGAAGTTCATTTTTAATGAATAGGCTCCATTTTTTGTTACAAAATGAACCACAAATTTTTTGGCGATAACTTCTTGCTACGACACTTTCCAAATTGACAACAATTGTTAATTACTTATAGAATTTTTATGAAAAACATCAAAAAATAACAAGGAATCACCTGAAAGACATTCTTAGTCGATTTCATAAACAAAACTTGAGCATATTCTTTAGCAAATAGTCGAACTGCGAATTCGAATATGAATATTTTTTAGTTAATTACTAATTTTCTCCATTTGGAAAGTATCGTATCAAAAAGTCATGACAAAGACATTCTCGTTGAATCCGTAAAAAAATTGAGCTTATGCGTTATTGAGGTCACTCTTAGTTACTACTGTAAAAAAATGAATGCTATTCGTTCGAAAATAGCTAGGCCCAAAATTAATTATAAAAATTGTTTAAAGAATTAATAATTGTTGTAAATTGTCAAAGAATCACGGCGAAGATTCGGAAACAAAATTGAGCGTATTACTTGAGAAATAGTGAAATTTCAAATTTCTCCATAACAGTTGTTTAAATAATTATTTATTCTTATGATTTTGCAAGGTATTATAGCAAGGAGTATGTGCATATTTATATAAAAATTATTTAAACCATTGCCAAATAGCATCTATTTTCAATTAATCGTAACGAATCATTAATTTCTCGCAAATTTTATGCAAAAACTCTAGTTTTCAATGACAGACTGGCCGCTGGACCGAAAAATCTGGAGACCCGGGAAATAAGCGGAAATTTTACGAGCCCGGAAAAACCGGGAAATGACCGTGAATTTATTTTTTGACCGGCAATTTTGAAAATTAAAAACAAAATTTGTCAAACTTTCTTCGATTTTAACCTTTTTTTATATAATTAGTTAAATTTTGATCTTTTTCAATTATGATATCATTCAGTTTATCATAAGTAATTCGAAAATCGTTTATTTAAAAAATGTTCCTTTTGAGAGTTTTACTTTTTATACTTACATTGTACTTTAAAGAATTTTGAAATTCAGCTTTAAAAATTAGAAAGAATTAAGATTAGGAAGCTGTTAATTTCAACGTAAATAATAATTAATTTTACAAGACGATTTGGAATCAGTTCACAATTTTATAATTTCCAGATTTCAACGTTAAAAATTAAAGTTTTTTAGTTAGAAAACATTATTTGTTAAAGAAATCTAAATGCCCGATTGAAACTTTATAAACTATTTTCAGTTTTAAAATAACTTCAAAATAATATATTTATGATCAAAGTCTTTTATTAAAGTAAAAACATTATTTCAGTCTAAAATATTCCATTTTATACCACTCAATTTGAAAATTTTCAATTAAGGAAAAGAACAATTAAATAATATTTAGAATTATCTGACGTTTTAATGTAAAATCAGTAAAATTATAATTTAGATATTCAAAACTAAACAAAGAAACTAAACTTTGAACTTTACAAAATTATTAAAAATGAATTTGGAAGATTTTAAGGAAATTTTTTCAATTTGGCAGGATTTAAAAAAAAATTGTAAGAAACGAAAATTCGAATAATTTTAAAAGATGTTTAGAAGTTCTAAACAAATTTTAAAATAATTAAAATTTGAAAAAATGTCAAACAACATAGAAATGTTTCAAGATTTTGAAACAAAAGTTTGAAACATTTTAAGGATTTTTAAACTATTTAAAATAAAAATAACTTTTAATGTAAACAGTGTTTAGTTTATAAAAAAATTTAATCGTTCTATTTTTAATGTTTTAGCTTAAAATGCTAAAAATGATATAACTTTGAAAATTTTTAAATGCATTGCTTGATTCTTCAATTTAGAACATTGAAAATGATAACGTGGATTTATATTTTTTGAAATAAAACTGAATCTTTGAACACTATAATTTATAAAAATTTATATTTTTAATTTTACAGCTTACTGCATTTAATTTTAATTTTTTTTGTTCAAAAGTGTTAGTTGCTTTCATTTTACATGTGTAAGTTATCGAACATTTGAATAATATTTTAATTAAACAGCTTTTGAACTTCAAATTAAAAATCCTTTAATTTAAGAGTTCCATGTACAGTGCTTCAATTTGTATCTTTGATTTTATTACTCAAAATGGAAAAATTTTTGACTTTAGAGTTTGATTTTCTAAATTTCATTGTCAGTGAAGAATGTATGTGAACTGGGAAAAACCCGGAGAATGACCGGGAATTTTTCTCTTTCATTAAAACAGTGCCAATCCCGATGAATAACTTTTTTTCATTTATTGGCCTAGAAAAATATGCATGTAAAAAAGTCGCGAAAAATCATAATAGTGCCAAAAGTTAGCAAAACTCATTTTTTCACTTATGGAATTTTTTTGACACCCTAGAAAACAGACTTATGGGCTTATATTAAACAAGTAATCTTCTAAACCAATTATATGTCTAATTGTCTAGAGAAATGTTAAGCATCAACTCGATTTGGCTAATATTGACGATTCTGAATAAAATTTACAAAAGCGTGTTTTTTTTCATGGGAAATACATGTTAATCTTCATTTGGCAATGATCTTTTCAATCACACGGAAAAAGAATTAATCTTTTATCTAGAAAATGTTATGAATATGAATTCCTTGTGTCAAGAATATCCACCAGATTGAAGAAGCTTGAATTTTTTCATTCAAATAAATTTTTTTGAGACAAGACAAAATTTTCTTGGATTCCGATAATATTGTTACGTCTGCCAGTATCTTCTTTATTCAATGCTAACTTTTTCTCCTTTCAGATCTTTCACATGAATCGGAAATAAACTAGGCGAGCGGCGCACCCTCAAAAAGATGCACAAAAAATGAGTTTACCAACCACTACAAAACTCAAGGAAAAAACCAATTTTTGATCGATTAATTATGTCATTAAGAATAAAAATCCTTGATAATAGTTTTTTGTCCCGATGGTCAATAATTTGTTATTGACTAAAAACTTGTAAAATTACGAAAAATGACAAAATCCTTACGCTAATCACTTTTCTAAAGTAAAATGGATAAAAAATAAACACTTTTTTACTTGTGGTATTTTTTCGAAAAATGCTTCGCTTTCGAGTTACGCGCAATTTAAAGTCAAAAATCGACCGAAAAGCGTATGTATCGAAAAATTTTTTCTCGGCTTCTATCACAGCTTTTTGAAATTTTAAAAATGCAAATTAGTCATGAAAACATGTACTTTTAGGCAGTGTTTTAGATTTTGTTTAAGGAAGGCTTCTTTTTGACAGTACATGGTATAAAGAAAAAATATCAATGGTCAATAATCCGTAAATTTCATGAATTTGGAATGACAAATTTGTCATTGTAAAAAAAAGTAGCGCGAAAAAAAATATGCCTTATAGCACATATTTTCACGACTAATTTGCAGTTTTAAAATTTCAAAAAGCTGTGATAGAAGCCGAGAAAAAAAATTCGTAATATAAGCTCTTCGTTCGATTTTTAACTTTAAATTGCGCGTAACTCGAAAACAAAGCATTTTTCGAAAAAATACCTGGAGTATAAAACTGTTTATTTTTATCCATTTTACTTTATAAAATGATCAGCGTAACTATTTTTTAATTTTTCGTAATTTTACAAGTTTTTAGTTAATAACGAATTATTGACCATCTGGACAAAAAAGTATTATTAAGGTTTTTTGTTCCTAATAACATAATTAATCGATCCCAATTTGTTTTTTCCTTGCGTTTTGTAGTGGTCGGTCAACTCATTTTTATGTGCATCTTTTTGGGGGTGTACCGCTCGCCTAGTTTATTTCCGATTCATATGAAACATCTGAACGGAAACAAAATTAGCATTGAATCAAGAAGATACTGGCAGACGAAACAATATTAAAGGGATCCAAAAAAATTTTGTCTAGTCTCAAGAAAATCTATTTAAATGAAAAAATTCAAGTTTCTTCAATCTGGTGGATTTTTTTGACACAAGCAATTCGTATTCATAAAATTTTCTAGATAAAATATTAATTCTTTTTTCGTGTGGTTGAAAAGATCATTGCATATTAGGGTGGTCCAAAATGTTGTTCGAATCCACAAAAAAATAATTCATTA
>JAAAKG020002430.1:0-21724 GCA_010014905.2 Druon quercuslanigerum | reverse complement strand
GTCCGGCTTCAGGGCAAAACACAGTACATTAACAGCAACTCTTAAAGTCACCAATGATTATAAAATGGCATTAGACACCAAAGATATTACGATTCTCGTGTTGTTTGACTTTTCTAAGGCATTTGACTCTGTTAACCATAAACTCCTCTTGCACAAGTTGATGTCCTTTCGGCTGTCAAAAATGGCAGTTAGCTGGTTTGAATCGTACTTGAATAGTCGGTTTCAACGAGTCAAAAATAGTAGAGGTGAGCAGTCTGACTGGATGGAGGTAATGTATGCAGTTCCTCAGGGTTCCATAGTCGCTCCTCTCCTTTTTAACTTATATACCACGGATTTGGAAAGGTTATTAAAGCATTGTAAATACCACAAGTATGCTGATGCTTTCAAACTTTATCTTTCGGGTCCTGTTGCCTCCAAAAAAAATCTCCTTGCTCTTGTTCAGGAGGATGTCGATAGGGTGGTGCATTGGGCCAGTACAAATCAGCTTACACTCAATCCCGCTAAAACGAAGGCGATTGTGATTGGGCCATCTCCTTTCCCAACTTCTGAAGTGATAATGACTCTCTCGCCACTATTGATCAGTGGGCGGGTTATAGATTTTGTTGAGGTTGTAAGAGATCTTGGATACATATTGAACAGAACCCTATCCTGGAAAGAGCAGGTCATCGAAATCTCGAGGAAAACCTTTAGAATTCTACACCAACTTAGAAGAAACAAAGAATCTTTGCCTGTTTCTACACGTATACTTTTAATTAAGAGCTTGATTCTGCCACACTTTGATTATGGTTGCATGGTATATGACAACATAACGGATGAACTTAATTCTAAACTTGAGAGAGCACTTAATGCCTGTATTCGTTTCATCTATGACTTACCTAACCATGTACATATCACAACTTTTCGAAAGCAGGCAGGGTTTCTGAATGTAGCTAAGAGGAGACAGTATTTCATGGGCAATTTTCTATACAATCTTTTTTGCACTGAACCTCGCAATATCTCTTTAATTTATTTAAATTTTTTGACAAAAATTTGCCTGACCATTCTAAACTTAGAGAAAGAAAAAAGGTTATTATAGTTCCAAAGCACCGAACATGCAAATTACAACGCTCTTTCACAGACAGTGGCGCTTGACTCTGGAACAAACTGCCTGCATCAATTAGGGATGCGCCTTCCTATTTTCACTTCAAAAAATCTTTTTTTATGTATCTAATTAACATTGATAATTCTACCCTAGAAATCACAAATTGGTAACTCTATTATTTAAGTCAACGTCTCACTATCTAAAACACATGTAATATCTAAACTCATATTGTAATTTATACAACTCAATAATTACATTCAACGGTATATAAGCGTGCGACATGATATTTAATACTTTGTTGTCACTCTGCTAGCCTGATTCAATAATAATCCTAGTCAAACACACACAATTACGTTATTATTATTATTATTATTATTATTATCTGATAACTAAAGTTGCTGATATAATATATTATCATATCTTCAAGAACATTTTTTGACCAGCGACTGTATTTGTAGTTTTTAGTCATAGTATATGTATTTCCTGTTCCTAGAGGTCTACTTAGCCCTAGGGACTTATGCTAAATAAATAAATAAATAAGAATAAATAATTTGAAATTACATTTAAACGAATGTTTTTAATATTAACAATATTAAAATGAATAAGAAAAATTTGGATTGTTTCTTTGCCTATATTTGGAAAGTGTATTAACCTAAATAGATTGAATCAAAATCACCAACTCAATTTTTAATTATTTGTAGATTGAAGAGCCGGCTGTCTAGTTCAAAAGATGTCTGATCAATTTTTCCAATATACTCAAATTAGCTCATATAATTAAATAAAATGCAAATTTCCTAATATTAAACGCATTAAACTGGTCCATATTGTTTAGCATGTGGAATAAAAAATAATTATAGGAATTTTTATGATTAGAACGAAACCGTGCAGTGAAACTCAACCCAAGTTGGTACTGAAAATTACGCTAGCTCAACCTTTTGAATTTTCTCAAATGAAACTACCATTCTAATTAAAAGAAAGAGATTATAATCACTAAAAGTCGAAATAATTACATTATAATTTATATTATACTTTCTGGTGACTTTCAATACGCGATAGCATACGTGTATAGGCGTGAGAGTAGCAAACAAACATAAACTCTTATAGAGAAATAAATAAAACATCCGAGAAATTATTCAGCAATAATAAATGTTTTTATGTAGACTCTAAGATGTGCCAACAGATATATGTGATCAAACAGATTCATGAATTTCCCCTATTTTTTCTAATCCCTATATTTAATCAGTAGCAGTAGCATATATTATTAAATTAGGCTAAGGCCATGGTAGTCTACTACATCGTAGACTACTATGGTCTGACATCACTACAAAGTGATATCCCTAGAGATATAATCTAAATTTTGTGACTGCCTGCATAACAACCAGATATTCCTTCTCGTTTGCATTGTAGTTTAGAGCCGATTTTATATCCTGGAAAGCCTCTTCCTGATCACCCCCCCCCCCTACGAATCTGCAATTTTTCTTTAGTATTTAAATAAGGGGTTCATCTTTTATGGAAAAATCGTTTACAAACGACTTATACCACGAAACCATGCCTAGAAACCATATGAGTTAACGAAAATTAGCCAGATAAGATGTTATTGGCTTAACCTTTTCAGGGGTCTGGGTGCATTTCCGTTCTCTCATGCCGATAACTAAAATAACGTACCTGAATGGATCCAGATTCGCTTTTGTCTGGATCGACAATAAGTCCGGAATTTATAAACACATCCAGAACTCTCTCTAACCAGTGCATGTGCTCTTCAAAGGCTCCAAATCCGATGTTATTAGTCTGTCTACAAAAGCTGAAACTTTTCTGAAGCTCCCTATAAGATGAAAGGCATACAGATATAATGGTAAAGCCCCCTTATCCGGCACAGGAAAAGCAGTGAACTCCTTGCACTCCTCTGAGAGGGGAATCCGGCGAAATGCCTGACTGAGGTCAATCTTGGAAATATATCGCGCGGAACAAAGCTGATATAAAATAGCGCTCATGCTAATAATTCTCTAACCTCCGAGCTTTTGGGCGGACTCTTGCTATTATTCTTCAAACTTGAATGAATAACGCCCATAACCTTGTCTGGATATAACCAATGGTGTTTCACCATGTGTATAGCAGGAAGCCTAGCTGCAATTGAAGGATTTTTTCTTGTAAGCAAATCTTCTAAAAATTAAGCTTTAGATAGCTTTAATTCCTTAACGAGAGCACACGATTAAACGGCTTCATTTGATAACATTTCATTTGATAATAAAATACCTAAGAATTTATGTAGTAAAATTGCTTGTCCTGCAGTTTTCTTAATCACCCCGTTGGGATACATAATTCTTGGGCTAGCTGATAAGTGGGTTTCTTCAATTATGTACTAAACTCTAAACTAAACTCTGGAGGGCCTATTACGGCGGAAGCGCTACTATTATTATATTCTCCCACCTTCCATCCCATAGGTCCTCATGACCTCGTACTTCGCTACAAAACACGGTTGCGACGCGACAAGTGACTAGTAGCTTCGTTGGGTAAGTAGTTAATTCGAAACTCTATAGTCTGCTTGCGCATTCGTCATAATACGCGAGTTTATGTACCTGAAGCCCGACATCTGATGATATCTGATCATATTTCATTCATTTCCGGCATCCAATTGATCCTCTTTTTGGTCTGCACACTCTGATGTTGTGGTGGAATGCAGTCTTAACCTCAGATCTTATGCAATTGATTGTTCTTCTAGGGATGAGCTTACCCGCTATAATTAGACGCCTTCGTTGGTCAAGGTCGTCTTGGGTAACTGCTCTCATTTCCAGAAAATTCGTTACAAACGTTTTGGCAAAAGGCCATCCCGTCAAGAGAATTTTCTGGTCGCTCCCATCTCGTGCTCAAACTGGAATTGCATCAAATACTCATCATGATGGGTTTTAAAATTGATGCGCTGCTGTGGTATTCCTGTGAAAGTGGTTGGTTGGGGTCTCCAAATCGACACATCCTCCGCAGGCGCAGCTGATATTCTGTTACTTACAACTTGTGGCCGGTGTTCTGGCTGGACAGCAACCCTTTCGGTTATCCCGGTGAGATCTAGCCGTCCTCCATGTAGCTCACCACCACCGACCCCCATGCTGTGGCCCCCAGCGGTTGCTCCAGTGGCGCCCCGACGATCCTCGGGACGCGATCAATGACGATATATATTTATTAACTTCTCCAATTATATGTATAGGTTTTTTTGTTCTACTTAGTCCCTTTCCTCTTCGTTATATGCCAGTCTGAGATGAGAAATCCTGTCAATAGCAATAGCTAAAGCTTCCTTAGAAGGGAATCTTCTCTCTTCTAAGACTGGAATCTAGTGCACTTGGAAGAAATTCTAACTTAACTATTTTTTATTAAAAAAGAGATTCCATTGAGGAGAGGACAAGTGCAAATTCGCTTCAAACCTGTCCGTAAAAGGCTCTCTCTTTTAAATAAGAGCACTTGCATTGTTGCACGCAGAATTGGACCTTAATATTTCTCGAGTCATCTTAAAATTTTATTTTAACCATATGATGATCCACTTTTTCCTCTGTCTATAAATTGTCTCAGCGGTCATTTCAGTCAAGCTAGGGTAAGGTTTTAGTGATAATTAAAACAGACCTTTTTAATTTACAACAAAGCATTAAAGTATTTATTTTCCTATTAATAATTACAACTCTCACTTAAGTCCTAGTGTTTTGTGTGACGGATGCGTGAGCGCGTATGTGAATGCACGTGTGTATGTGCGAATATTCCATTGCTAAGTGTAGTTGTCAATTGAAAAAAGAATACTGGACGGAGGCAGAATTAACAGAATTCCTTTAAACATTATTCCGGTTCCTGAAATTATAAATAAAAAGAGAACGTTGTAAAGTATGAATACGAAAATCGACAGTTGCCGGTTTAACAAATATCTGCGCCCTAAATGGTCCCCTCTACGGTAGGTATAGTAATTACGGACCGAGAGGTTGAGGTAAGGGACCGCATATTGAAGAGCGATCGTTGTGTCCGTAATGTGCCGGTCAGTCTAAGATAAATGGTAATCGTAGGTGCGCCTTTAGGTTAGCGTTTATCTCTGCCAAAATTTCATCCTCATGTGCTTCTCCTGGGTGCGATTTTGTGCCATTTTTTCCTTTTAGTCATTTTAAAGCAGTAGTTTTCTAAATATCGGTAAAGTCAGAACTAGTAATAAATGCTAACTACACGTACTCCTGTTAGTTATCATTTATGTCTTCAATTTTTTAACGACAAGTGCGCCTGTTTGTTACAGATATCGTACACGCATTTGTGAAGTCGGTAGAGTCGGTTAAATCGGTAACATCGGTAATATGCAAAATGGCAACTACAGATGCGCCTGTTGGCTGACATTTATGCACCTTTCGGAACTGACAATCACAGGTGCTCCTGTCGAATGTCAATTCTATTCTGTAAGAACCTTTTCAGAATGAAAATTCCAGCTGCTCCTATTCCATTCGATTCTCGCCATTACTCTCCCTACCATAGGTGCACCTATAGGTAGAGAGAGAGCACGATAGTCTTCCCTGGATACGAGCTTTTTGATATAATCGGTTTGCCGTGTCCAGTTGAAATAACGTCCCGGGTGTCGTGCTATTACTTAAATGATTTGGTCTCGGTGATGGCTGTTGGTTCGCTAGAGGCTCGCTAGGCTCGGCGAAGGGAACCCGGTCAGCGTGTGTGTTGGCATCGCACGCGTGTGCAACCTCTATTTACAACGAAAACATTGAGTATAGAGGCTAGACCTCCTAGAATGTAAAATTAAATTTTTGGAAGCGAGTGCTAGAGGCACAAGTTATAAATGATTCAATTTTGAAAAAAAATTTTACTGCAACTCCAGACGAAACGACCAGCAAAAATTGCCTGTCCTCTGCTCCAAAGGGTTGTGCAGTTAAAATTTACAACCTTTCGTTCGAAGTAGTTTCTTATCAGTTAACGAGTGGAAATACGCTCGAAACCTGCAAGAAAGCGGCTAAGTCTGAATGCCAGGTAAAGCGAATAGTTTTCGGTGAAAACTAAGGTCTACGGAAAAGGTCCCCTCTTATTTTCATATCTTCTCCTTGAGAAATTCTCTCGTTCGCGTTAGAGCGCAATCTCTGTCTCTCTTGTAGATGAAACCCGCAGACCTGGAGTCCGAGGGCGGCTCGACCTCAATTAATCCCTTTACTATAGTAAAGGGATTAATTGAGGGCGAAAAACCTTCACCCAATTTTTAGATGTTTGTTTGTAAAGATATAAATAAACGAACTTTATTTTATTAAGTAAAAAGAAGGAATATTGTCAAAAACAACAATTTACAATTTAAAGTTTGTTAATATGTTCGCCTGAAGGGCAAAACTCGACAATGAAATTATTCGTTTTGCGACAGTTTTGCGTATCCCGCCATATTATTTTACAGAGAAGCTAAATTTATTTAACGAAAAGCTTAATGGAAGACAGGGAAGATAAATCAAAAACTTGCTTAAATCTAAGAAAACGCGTCTTTATTTACAAGACAATAACTTTAGTCGGTATACTAACTCTAAAACCAAAATTCACTTATAATTTGTTCACTTCGTGTAACAGACATTTCCCGAAAAGAGAAGAAACAAAATCCTTCTCAAAAAGAAATCATAAATCAGACAGAACAATCATTAGTAAGAGAAGAAAATGGCATTACACCTACCTTATTCCGTTAAAAACCCAAAGCCCTTTTTAATTCTCTGCTAATCAGTCCACGCCAAAACTTTTTAGAATGAACTCTTCCAGATAAGGGGCGGCATGGCACGGCAAATAATTTTTCCTTTAAGTGACGTGCACGACCAACACGAACTGATCTTTACTGATCTTATAGTATCGTCTTCACCAGCTTCTCGCTCGCCTTTTATGATAAGAATCCCCTAGTGATCATGTGCTAGTCACAACCTCGAGCCTTACCTTCTGGTAGTGGCAAGGATAGCCATCCGTCTGTTGTTACAGGTGCTGAGTCGGTTTTAAAATCGGTACTCTGTATTTATTGTAGATGGTAATTTAATCCAGGATGACATGGGTATAATATCGAGTTTGACATGCGTGGAAAAGTGAACCGTTGATACGTGTGTTGTGGTTTTTCCGGTGTTTTCAGCATAGCGAAAGGAACTCAGAAGTTTTTGTTGGAATTTAGACTCCAGTTTTCAAAGAAATAGAGGCAGGAGTACATAAAGTAAAGGCCCAAGTACATAAAGTGCCCTAGCCCTAACCTAAAATTAACATTTGACATTGCGTGTACAGAAAGTTCTTTTTTCTAGAACATAAGCTATATCAAGTAGTTAGGATTCTCTATCCACACTCAATTCAGTATGTTAAGATTTGCGACTCACTTCTTAATTAAATACATTTCAGCTTTCGTGTTCGCCATGAAATATATCGCAATTTTTTAAAATATTTATTAATTAGGTTAGGGAAGGATCCATAACGGGAAGCAAGCCATCACGTTACAGATGCTAAAAATTTTTTCTTAATTAGGAAAATAATTTGAGAAATAACACTGTTTGAAACAAAATTTCTGTATGCTAAATAATAGTTTAAAGGAATAAAACTAGGGTAAAATTAATTAATTTATTCCAAAAAATTATTCAGATTATAAAAAAAAATATTTTTTAACATGTTTCTGATAATCGAATAACTAAAGTTTCGAAAATAAGATAAAGGCCCACTTTTTACGCCCTAGGCATTAATTTCATCTTTTCTTGGGCTTCTAGATTTCTGTACTGTACTGTACTTCTAGCATGATCAATAAGATCCAATAAGATTTAGTGCAGAAAAAAATTCCAAAAAAATATTCCATGATAACGCTTCTCATATTATTTTAGACACTTTTTTGTTATACAATTGATTTCGTAGCATTTTTTGAAACATTTTTAACTTAAACTCATCATTCTATCTTTTTTTTAGAAGCTAAGGAAGCTAAGATAGCCAGTTCTTACATAAATAATTTTGTAAGCTAAAATAATTAACATTTTGCAATATTCTTTTAATTTATGAATTATGAAAGCCTGCAGAAAGATGTCATTCACCGGTTTATAACTTTCGAACTATTTTTTTAGTGATTTTCGTTGAATAGTAAGTTTTTAGCTCGCGGGTATGGCTTTGAGCTTATAAACCGGTGATAGTTTTGCTCCTTCAAGGGCACCGATCAGAAGCCGTAAATTCGATTACGAACATAGTTCTTTTCTCAAAGTTCTGGAGAACGATATCTAGCGTTCGGCAGGGAAGGGTCGCGGCCAACACTGTAAGGGTGACGAAATAATAATACATCACTCTTAGGGCCACATTGTGTGCATACAGATACGTCGTTCCCTCGTCAGTGGTACACCCGGAAACGCTAAGTACCTTGCTGAGTATCTTTGCGAGTATCGCAATATCCCTTTTTTTTGTTTTTTTAGTCATAAGCCACATACACTTTTATTCTACCTAAGCGATTCTTGTTTCTCATGAAATGTTCGCGAGTAAGAGAAGTTTATTGTAAAAAAGAGAACGCAATTTTTTTTAAATTTCATAACGACAAAAACATTGAAGGACGGGTCTATGAAGAATACAAAGCATTTTTTCATTATTAAAAACTGCTCTAAAATTAGGTTAATATTTTTAAATAAATTAAACGTGATACATTATTAAATTAGGATACACAATTATTATTTAGAACTTGTCTACCGCAACGACGAGACAAGTTCTCAAATGAACGTGTGGACGACGAACCTATTATGTTCACGATTGCCACTAAATTCCTTACCTGTACTGAGAATTTATCCAGATATCGTTCTGCACTTTCTCTTCGTTCATATTTTCTACCTCTTTCTCTATGGTAACAGTTTTTTCCCATCCCACTTCATATCTCTGTCCTACTCGCTATCCCTTTCTTTTCCCGTAGGGAAATCGTATCCTTCTTTCAAGATACAAGTACAAAAACATATTAAAACACGCGGAGCATTAAGTAAAGTGATCCTGGGTTTTGAACCCAATCTCTAATGAGATATTAGGAATCACAATTTTTAATCATTATGGCCCGACAATCAATCGGCTATTCTGCTTGAGCAGAATCACCTTTTCCATACTTTTATTTACTTAAAGAAAAGAAAAATTTACTTAAAGAAAGAATTTACTTAAAGAAAATGCAAACAAAATCTTCTAGCGAGATACAACTGGTTATAATTTATTTATGTTTTATTGAGTGGATCACTGTTCATAAAAGAAACTCAAAAGAAAAAATATAATAATTTTTAATCTTCTTTGAAACACTGGATTTAAATCATTCATACTTATAATCAAATTTACAGTGTTCGCGAATTAAATAAAGAAATAAAGCATTTCTCTTAATGAGCCTCGCTCATATTGCGAAGGGACAAAGACACCAAAAACAAAATATAGTCCTCATTCATGGGCATTTAAATATGATTTCGGAATGAGTTTAAAAGGCGGGTTTTACCTACTGCGAATTCACAACTAATTTCTCGGAATACAGCAGGAAATACCAAGAAGCATGCTATCTCTACGTCACGAGTATTCTCGCCTCTGGCGTACGCGTGTAGAGGGAAAATTAATAAAAGTACATATGTCACAGACCAGGCTGGACATAACGAGAACTATAGTATAATACAATAGCCTTTCTATCTAATCTGCATTATTCAATACAACTTGGTAATGCGCATATAAATTAGGAAAAACTAATAGGGTTGGTTGTGGGAGAGAACCGCAGTCCTTCCCTTAAAGCTGGTTTTCTTCCGAAGCATCGGAAAAAAGAACAAGCTTTCTTATCGGGAGCGGCTATTTAACAGCTTACCCCTCTGGTAGCCAGGTAGGTTCCCACTCCAGTGCTATAGTGCTGCCAGTGCGCTTTGCTGCTGGTGGCGATTTTACAAGAGTTTGCCGCATATTTTACTTTTCTTTTATTTCTTTAATTCTCTTCTTAGTGACTATTAGGATCGGGCTCCTTTTACACCTCCACCCTTTGATTTTCTAATTTTCTGCAAAGCCAACATTTCTAGAGGAAGTTTGGTTTTTCGCACCTAGAGCAGCTTATAATGACGCGGGCGTCAGGTAATGTTCAGGAAGTTTCAGTTGTTCTACAAAACATAATTACCTCGCAAAAGTTAGGTATTCCACATCGAACGTAGCGGCGACCGACGTCTACTCCAGATGATATTCGGAAAGAGCCAATCGTTTTTGAGAAACATAATTTCCTCTAGGTAGTTCGGTTATCTGCATCTAAAGTTGCGTGGAATGACGTAAAAAGTATGTTTTATACATATAGAGTAGCGTGGAATCTCTAATTTCCAAGTTATATTTGAGTAGACAAACTCGTTCCTATGAAACCTTATTTCCTTGAGGAATTTTAGCATTCCGCAGCTACAGTAGCGTGGAACAACATGTACTTCGGGTGCTGTTCAGAAAGATCCAAACATTCTTACGAAACCATATTTCCACGAGAAAGGTATGTTTTCTTCGAGAAGTTGTTGTTTTCCACATATAGAAAAGCAAGGAAAGATGTCTCCATGTCCTGTGTAGCAAGATCCAATGATCTTCCAGCATCAGCATTTCGAAGCTGGTCAAAATGGCAGAGATAATGGACATACACGTCTTGTCAAGATTTTGGGGAGTAATATTGGACCACCAACATTCAGTCAGTGGTTCGTAGTTCCTGGAACTTTCGTCACGGAAGTCAATATGTAAGAACAACAGGAGCTATTCCAGGATTGCCTGAGCAG
Source organism: Druon quercuslanigerum (assembly GCA_010014905.2). Classification (NCBI taxonomy): domain Eukaryota; kingdom Metazoa; phylum Arthropoda; class Insecta; order Hymenoptera; family Cynipidae; genus Druon; species Druon quercuslanigerum. Next base: position 10,918 of record JAAAKG020002430.1, on the reverse strand, counting down.
ATTATTTTTGTTTTAAGACTGTAACGACTGGTCACCACATTGTAAAAGGGTTCACCTGTCTGGCAGTACGTGTCCCTAAGGGGTGCATCAAACGAACGAGAACACAGCGAGGAATTCAAATGTTCGATAGAACTGATGTAAATTCAAGAGGCCTCAAATACCTACATTTCAGAAATAATTCACGCCCAAATAAAATTTAGAATGAATTTAGCACAATTCAAGTACAATGATTCGCTTTTTATAGTAATAATATTTAATCAAGCGTCACAAATTAAAACCAAAATTAAAAGTATGTATCTCTTTTCAGCAAAAAATATTCTGCTTCCGATTATAGAGTAATATGTGATTTTCGAAAGAATTAAGCAAGAAATCAGACTTCGGGAATGAAACCGCACATTGATTTGAGAGTGTAATCACTGTTTCGAATTCCAAAAGTAAATAAACATAGAAAAAATCTTATGTACATGACTGGTCCGATTTAGTACACTGAAATTATTCTAAAATGCAGAAACGCTTACCTCCAACTTGAGCATGGAAAGCTACTCCCACAGCACAAATGGAATTATTTGCCGTTGCAGCTACTTCACCAGCACACCTCGTACCATGCCTATTACTATCTACTAGATCGTATCGAGGCATTGGATCTTCGTCATGATTATTAACGTCATAACTGGCCTGTGGATCCTTAAACAAAAGTGAGCAAAGTTTGTTATTGGTTAGCAAACGTTATTATTTTTATAAGACCTACAGGAAGTACAGAATAATCGAAAGTTCCAAAATAAAAATGTTGAATGGTCAAAAACGTTCTTAAGTTCAGTAGAGTATTCTAAAATGTTTTAGAATATTTAGGATTGATCTAAAATATTTAAGATTGATCTAGAACATGCATGCTCAGCTTTACCAACATTAGTTCGGAACAGCTGAGGTCGTGGTAGAGTAGTGCGGCGAACTCTCGTCTAGTGACTTCGCCTAGCCCCATATATACGAAATATCTGTAGGGATACTTTAGTAATATTCGTTGAGTGAACAGATTAATTACATTCTATACTAAACAAAGCAAAACTTTTGCATAAATAAAAAACCCTTTACTAGAAATTGCGTACTTACGGGGAAAGGCGATGTCACTACAAGAGCGATCAGCACATAATTCTACTACGATTAAACCTTTCAGCTATCAACACTCCTATAAAAGGTTTATTAACTTACGTAATTTTCTTTCAAATCCGGATGATCTTTTTCCAAGCCATCATCAAGAATAGTCACAACTACTCCATGACCAGTAATTCCTTCTGTCCAAGCTCCCTGAACATTCATATCTAATCCACTACCTCGATTCTACAAAAAATATATCGTATCAATTTTATTAGGTTTCTTTAAAATGAAATAAAATTATTTTATTTTTTATAAAATTTCGTATCTTCTTATATAGTAACCCCTAATTGCACGAAAAAATTGTTAACATTATCAATAAATATCGCGTAAACCGTAAGTGTATGCCCGCTTTTCCAGATTAGTGCCAGCGGCAGAAGAATGCCACTCTGGGCATCCTTGGGCATATCAGAACACTTTCGTGTACCTGATACTGATGACCCTTTCATTGTTATGAGATAAAGGCCAGCAACTATAACTAAAACTTTATACTTTAAAGGCACGGCCTAATTCAATTTTAATTAGCTGAATCAATTTCATGACATAATTTAAAAACATAAAAATAGACAAAACAGTTATGAAAAGCGGTTATTATTTTCTGAAATCAAGGAAAGCTTTGATCGCAAGCAAAATGACAAGAACTATTAACTGCGATTAAAGATATTAACCGTTTTTACTATCTTTTTTTAATATCGTTGTAATTATCTAATGAAACTAATGCATTCTATTAGAATTTATTTTATTAATATAATATGCATATGTATAATATAATAATATAATATGTAGTTATGTGTTAAGGACTCGGTTTTAAGGCCACTGTGCCAAGTAAAGTACAGCCGTTAATCAGGAAATATTTTTAAGGGGCAAGGAGCAGTACACATAAACATCCGACAAACACAAAACATTCCAAACTTCTCTATAGTACAAATTGAAAACAAAACATACAATTTTGTTAAATTAAAAAAAAAGAATCACTATAGCCCTCTCAATTAGTCCTCTCGGATGTTTCTTTCTAGGGGAACTGTCACGTCGACAACTTTGACGTATAGTGACCGCTTATTATCAAACACCAGAATGTCCAGTCAATTGTAAGAAACAATGTGGTCCATGAGGATAGACTAATCCCAGCATAGGTGCTAGTTATCGTTTTCGAGGAAAACCACTAGGACATACTTGTAAAACCGTATCCACTTCTGCAATAAATTCAGGTTCAGGGCAATCAGCTTGTGTTGATCTCAACAAAATCAATGTGTTTGTGAGTATACTCGTCAGGATGCCTCAGAAAAACAAAATTATGAAAATTAGAAATAAAACTATGTGGAAAAGTAGCTTCGAGCCATAAACGCCTTGGTTTTGTATGTTAAAAAAATATGTTTGAAAAAATTCTTATCATCTTAAACTTGATATTTTCGTGGATGTGATTTTTTTACATTTCTGGTTACCATAAACAACTCACCAAAATTTTTAAAGATTTTTGTTTTCAGCCCCATCATAGATTAGTAACGTTTAGTAGACTTCGGATTCCTAACAAAAGAAAATTTAACGTACAGAAGTCACTTTTTAAGGTGCAGAGAAGGTTTTTCCTGGCTAAAATAGGCTAGAAAATTTTTTACTAGTTTAGGAAATTATTATTTAAAAAATTAAAGACTCAGTTTTTATAAAATTCACTATATCTACGCTTATGATTTTCTAGATTAAACAAATTGTTTTCTAACGTATTTCTACCAGTAGAAAGGTTCTAGATATCTGAAAAAATTAGCGCACTACCTTTCTGTAGGTTTTAAAATTATTTGTTAATTTGTTGTAAACAGGGATGTACTAAGTGTTAATAATCTCTTATGTAGCTGCAAATAAAAATCTGTGGAAATTTGGTGAGTCGTGCAAGACCTCCAGAAGTGTAAAAAAAATGGACGACCACAAAAATATCAAAATTACGGAAACAAGGATTTTTTCAAGCATTTTTTGTTAACGCACAAAACCAATGCATTTTTCAATGAAATTGGACCCACCCTAATGCTTGTTATGAGCTTACATTCAATACCCATCAATGATGTGTTTAATGGATTCATTGGGATCACTACATAACTGGCCATAACATAACCATGTTACGTTGTTCTTGTACACTGGGATGTTGTCTGTGCAATGACTTCTGTCTCTATTCCCGTGCTGTCTGTGCAAGAGCATGTTCATGTTATTCGGATCAGCGAGGTAAAGAGGCATTTTATTTTTATCTTCTTTACAGATGGTGTTGTCAAGTGAATTGTCCCGCTTTCTATTAAAATACGCGTTCAGTTGTATGATCTACGATGCACACAACTGACGGATATCCAATGCGCCTCTGCCCCCCACCCCCAACAATATGGGAGGACTATATCTCCACATGCCCAATTTATGTAGTGCAAACGATGTTACCAGAACGACCAGGAATGCAAGTCATCCCGGCCAAGAGCATCCATCAAAAGTTGTTTTACTTTTTATTTATGTTTTTGTATGCGCTTGATTTCATGTTCAACTAACCTCCACTTGTCAAATTTTGGAGAACAACAACAACACAACGGAGGCAAGTAATGAGTCGTCACTTCAAGGTCTTGCATAATTTACCAATGTCCAGGGTAAAGGACCTACAACAACCATAATCCTGGCACCCTACGCCTTTAATTTCCGATCCGGATACTTGATGGCAGGCCTGAAATCTACCGCTATCCTCATCTCTGACATCCTATGCTTTTGCTTCCCGAACCCAACACGAGATCGCGGGCCTCAAACAACTGAGCTATGGATTCCTCATTTGGTCGTCAGCTCGCAATTATCGTATGTTATTTTAATAAGACTTAACACCACAGAGCCACGACCGATTATGCTATTCTGATCTTACGAACTCGGCCTGGTCTATGCCACTTAAAACCGGAGCAACGCCATATTACCTGGATAATTGACGTCACTGGGGGAACCATGCATCAAACGATCGGAAGCTTGGCAAAGGTTGGCATAAGTGGGCATTGGATGGACTATACGCTGAACCAGAACTTCGAAATTCGACACTCCAATGAGCGAGCACCGAGTAATAAGCATTTGTAAACGGTAAAACTCGGTAACTTACGTATATTGTGAACCTAGGTTAACCATGGTCTTGTCTACATAACTCTTTCATTGGGCAGTAAATGTTCTTGGAATCAATGAAAGACTTTATGAAACTAAGTTCCGAGACTTAGGAACGTATGTTGAAACGTATGCGCATGTGTGCTCTGGTCAGGGTAAGTTTCAGTAATAGTCACGTTAGCGTAACGCAGCATGCGTCAGACTTGTATTTTCTTTTTTTTTTGGTCTCAATTTAATTGTATAGGAACGTTTCAAGTGACTATTCAAGTATAATCCGTTATTCAACTTTGATACTATTTGAACTTTCCCGCTCGAAGTTGAACCTCGCAAAAATTACCAAGACTCGTGAAACTTTCAAATCGGTAAAGTTTCACGAAGTAATGTGAACTATGTTTAACTCCGGAATAGAATACGCTATGTTGCGCCATGTAACTGTTATATACGTAATTATGAGTTGTTTTACCTTACAGTATTTTCCGTTCACGTTGTGAAATTTAAACTTTCCCGCTCAAAATGAAAGCCGGAAACCTTCCGAGATTTACGAAACCTCTTTCTTTAAAAGGTTACACGAAGCGCGGAATCTAGATTTAAGTGTTTATGCTCACGATTTGTTACGTCGGTCATTTTGTTTGCACTAATTGTATCGAAAAGTAGTTCATAGCGTAATGAGAGAAAATTTAGTTCACAGTCCCTCCACTAGACGCTCCTTGGTCGAAGTGGGAAAAATTTATTTATCGATGCAAGTTAGGATTTAACATTAATTATTGTGGTCTTGATATTGTCTGTTAGAATAACATTAAGTTTCTGAAAATGGTCACGGGCATTAGTTGCAATATATTCAGGGATTATATTTTGGTTCATGTTTTTCTCCGTTATTTGCGCGCCGACGCGCACCTTGCGAACGCACACAGGCCCGAGCACCCCTCAAGTCGACGGTCTTGGCGGGTGCGAAAAAGTCTGTCACTTACGTTCTTGGTCTTCTGGTGGTAACTCGTGTCAAGGAGGAAAACACTGAATGAGAACATTTTTCTTTATTGGATATTGTCTGGTTGTATTAAATTTTATCGAATTACAAAATTTTCTTGATCCTTAAGGAATTGGGAGATCGCTATATTAAGGAAGATGTCGAAGGTAAACCCTTTTTGTAATTTCGGCGGGCGACGCAATGGCATGTTTGGTTTGAGTTTCGTGTGCCATGCCATTGCCGAGTCTGCTCCTTCTAAGAGTGCTCTTGTTTTTAGTTTTACCTTTTAGTGGCGAATCAATCGAGTCAGTGCGTAGGGGATTTCCGCGAGTTTCGAGATTCGGTTTCACTTCCCAAAATAAGATTCGTTATCTTCGGGAGTTCAGACCATCGACCACGTGGTCTTCCGAATTTCCGTAATCTTTATTTTATTTTCCAATTCTTTTGAATTCCCGAGTTAGATATGAATTTGCGATTTTTGTAAGCTAACGAACAGACGTAATGTCGGGAAATAAATGTTGAATTAAAGTTCCTTCTGATACATATTCTTGCCGTTGTGACTTCAAGAACCACCCCTGGTCTTGCTCGCTTAGCTTCCAGATTTTCAGGTATATATATAAAATGGAGAATTTCATTCATAAATGAATTGAGTTATATTTCCTTTGTTTGGTGTATTAAATGGCCTGGCTGGCGCCCATATAACCTCTTTTCTCCTGACGATATAAATATATACAGGCCCGGTGGAACGTTGGTTATCTGTCTTTCTCGCTCCTTAAGAAGCGTGAATGGAAAGGAATTAGAGTGAGCGAGACACTCTTATGTGGAAAACAAATGACGGTTTTCCACATTCGAGTGTCTCGCTTACTCTAAATCCTTTACATTCACGCTTCTTAAGGAGCGATAAAGACAGATAACCTACGTTCCACCGGGCCTGAATATATACGTATATCGACACCCACGTAGAGATATACGTATATAATTCCCGTAACAGGAAATAACCGCCATTGGGCACGTGGGTAATAAACCACCCATCGCAATGAGTACTCTTTCGTACGTTATAGGATTTGATCTTGTTGGTCCGATTAAGGTAACTTTTCAATATGGTTCTTAAACACTTTATATAGGTGGTCATATGGCTTCACCTAACAGCAGTCAAATCCTAACTCCGTCTTTACCAATGGTCGTTTTAAATTCAGTTCTCTGTTCTTGTCTAGTCCAAATTCCATACGAATTTCGTTTGAAAAGTGCTTAATGACGCCGATTAACTTGTGCATTTTTTCCCTCGTGCGGACGTACGCTTTCAAGCCATGCGCAGTTTGTGCTGACCTTTTCGGTACTGCTTCATGACAACACTATAAATTGTCTTCAGTTCCTTCTATCCTTGAGAGTTACGACAATGTCCCTTTTCCTCTTATGTGGGTAGTGGGCGTCCGCTTTTTTGGAAAGCATATAAATGATGCCTTCTATTATGAAAAAGGGTATACAGATTGCGAGATCAAGCATCTTCTGAAAGTATCTAGCTAACGAGCCATGTACAGACTTAGGGCGCTGGGAACAAAAGTGGTGACCCATTTCCGGGCCATTTTCTAGCTAGTTCTTTTACATTATTAGCAACCCACGCACATTAGAGGTATTGATAGGTACTGAGAGGTATTTTCTGAAGTAAGATTTCTTCTATCTACACGGCCGAGCAGTGAGGACAAAGATCCTCAGTCTGAAGGTGTTAATGACTTCGTCCATGGTAGCGTCTGATGTTTTGAAAGGAATATTGCGTTAAAGAAGAATGTCCGTCACATTTATGATTATTATTATTATCAAAAATGAGGAAGTTCATTTTTCTTTCACACTAAGGGTCGATTCCACCAACTGTAACTAAATTTTAGTCCTTGATTAATTTAATTCAATCGGCACATTTTGCCTCACTTACTTTTATAAGGAAGATTCCACCAATTGTGATTAAATTTTAGTCATTCTTTAACTCAGTTTAATCATCATATTTTGTTCCACCAACTTTTAAACCATAATTCATAATGCCTAATCGTCGATTAACTTAACCGGCCATTTTTGACAGGTTAGCGAGTTAACCAGCAATTAAGGGGAATCAACAAAACCTCAAAGTTGAAGTTCAAGCGTAGTGTGACAGGATAGTGTGAAATATGGATGGAATTTATAACGATATTGTATCTTCATCGATTGATGAAGATGATTTTGGATATGAGATACGACCACGAGTATTTAAAGAGCGAATCAATTATTTTGGATGCTTTGGATTTCACTATGTGATTTCGTTGATCGAAAAATAACGTTGAAGCGCTGCTTCCCGAAATTGAACACGATTTACAAACATGCTACACAGAGGTAGATATGTCCTTTATAATTTTTGAAATAGTTTGTAATATATAATAATATACAATAATAATATGTAACAATATTTACAATAGTCTCCAACTTGAATTCAGAAACCGTGCTACTGAGCCTCGAATACAACTCCTTTTGGCTCTGTGTTACTATGCAACTGTCTCATTTTTAATTTCTGCTGGAGATTTCTGTGGAGTTAGTAAAAGCTGTGCTCACAGAGTTGTGCATCGAGTCACTGCAGCTACTGTCACTTTATCTCGTCAAGTTATAAATGTACATACTATACCAGAAGAAATAACAGCTGCACAAGTGGATTTGTATGCAAAGCTTCTTCTCCCAGAGTTATTTCGGCATTGATTGTACGCACATTAAAAGTCAATCTTCTGGTAAGTAAGAATAGTTTATTTGACTTTTTAAGGTTGATCATTTCTCTGGATTACTTAATGACATTTTTTGTGCTATGCTTTGCAGGTGGTGATAATGCAGAAGTGTTTCGGAATAGAAAAGGCTACTTTTTTATAAATGTACAGGCCACTTGTCATGCTCACTTAAAATTCACAAGTGTTGTTGCACGTCTGCCAGGAGCTCCTCATGATTCGACGATTTTCCGAAATTCCAGACTACGTGCTCGATTGGAAGCTGGAGTTTTTGCTGATGGATTAATTTTGGCAGATGGATTTTATGCATCAAAGCGATATCTCATCAACCCATTACAAAATGCTCAAAGTCATGCTGAAAGATTATTTAACGAGTCGCAAATGAAAACTCGCAATACTATCGAATGGACGTTCGGTGTTTGGAAGCACAGGTTTCCATTTTTAGCGACAGAAATGCGTTTTTCGGTGAATAATGTTCTTTCTGTGATAGTAGCGACAGCAGTTTTACACAATAAAGCACGTAAGGCTGCTGAGCCGATGCCTCCTGATGATCCAATTTTAAATATATAGTAGGATGTCATTTTGAATGTAGATGTACACAATCGCGGAGTCGTGGAGTCTAATGACTGTCAGACACGCGTACTTCTTCATTATTTCGACAGGTGAACACACTATTCCATACTTCATAATTTCGCATATTATTTGCGAATTATAGATAATTTTCAGCCTACTGCGATGACGAAGACCTAATAACATCATAATGATAATAATTTATACGTGGCTTTTTGCGACCCTCAGTAAAATATAAATTTTTTGGTTTTTTGGATGTGGGGTCCGTAAATGACGAAGAAGATTTTTATTTTCCCATATATGGAGCCGAAACGTCTGATGGAAAAATAAAAATCTTCTTCATCATTTACGGACCCCAAAGCCGCAAAACCAAAAATTTATATAATAAATAATTATTACAATTTAATGTAATAATAATTTTACTGCCTGCTAACCATTTTGTATTATTTTATCATATGATTTTATAGTAAAAAGTTAAAAAAATGTTCCGACATCTTAAATTAATGGCATTCTCAAAATAATAATGTAATACTATATGATATAGAATAAAATAGAAGTTCATTATTTCTAATTTCTACGGAGTTAGTCGGGAGAAATGGTTTCAAATAAATTCACAATATAAATTACTTTTCGATTTTTCATTAAGTTAGTTTATTCAGTGTTATTTTTACAGCGTGCAATGCGAAGGCAAATTCTCTAACATTTGAAATTGAAATAATGTTCAAAATATTAAATATTATTTCATTGCACCATTGCACACTGCACAGCCGTCGTACTTAGATCTATGAAAAAGAAAAATAAAAAGATAAGTGCATATTTAAAAATATCAACTATAATTTTGTATTAATATAATGTTCGAAGGTTTGAACATTATTTCAATCTTGCACCTATAATTTCAGGTACAAAGTCTTTGGTTATAATAACGTTATGACAGATACTTTTAAAAGCAGAAAATCAATTATTTTCTACTGGCTTGCGCAAAATTGCAATTTTTAATTCCAGCTCAATTAGATTATTTTTTTAAACGCTTTCTCCGGTTTAGCCTTTTCCTCAGCTTCTCTTTTCAAAATATTAATATACTCTAATTTTGCTTTAATTAGAGCTTCACCCTCCTCAGAATGTTTTCTACATCTTTTGTTGCTCGTTTTCTTTATTTTTCACTCGAGCACAATCTTGCCCAAGCGAACCTGCCCCCTGTGTGCAGGAGCTGCTGCTAATGCCTGTCCCTGTGTGTTGCTGGAGTCGGAAGAAGTTCCTCCTTGAATCTTTGTAACCGAGCGAATCTGCAACGCAAGACTTTTTTTCGTCCTCAGATAAGCTGGAATTCAATGGGACCACTCCCCCTGATCGAGGATGTTCAGTGCCTGAAACAAATTCATATGATAATGAAAATGCTTATGCAATATTATATTAGGGTGGTCCGAAAATGCATTGCAAAATTTTGCGCACAAGAGGGCAAGACCCCCCCTAAAAAATCTGTAATATTTTTTTTCGAAATTCGAATATTAACACGTGCCACCGGGCACTTCAAAATCCCATTTAATTAACATGGAAATATTTTGAATTTTCGAAAAATTGAACCTATGTTCCAGGCTTTCATCGAAACGTGCCAAAGTTTTTAGCGATTGATGAGGAGTGTCTACTTAATAAAGCCATACTAATAACTTTAATTCCAATCCACCCTTACCTTTCCTGTAGCCCCCAAATATGACCCAAAATTATATTAAAACTACATTTGTACATTTTATTGTTACTTTTTAACAATTACCGTCGTCTTTTTTATACAAATAATTACTAATGAACAATTTGAATGTTTACCATTACTTTTAGAACAATTTACAATTGCTTAAATAATGTAATGTAATGTAAAAATTAATCTTATTTTCTGATTAAAATGCAATTTTTTGTCATCTTTTGGAATAGTACATTGTTCTGAAAACATTATGCAATTGTTTAAACAATTTTTTATTGTATATTTTCAAAATTCCTAAAAATTGAGCCAGAGATATCAACCTTCTCTTTAAATTAGTATCCGATGCTACGTTTATCCGAATAATTACATAATCGTAAATAATTTCATGTGTTCTACTTGATTTCATTTTTTTAGCCATCCAAAAAAAAACTTCTTGAGCAAATAAAGATTGCTTAAATAAATATAAATTTATTAAAGATTAAAATAAATGTATTAAAGTTATGTAATTATTCCGATAAACGTAGGATAGGATACTAATTTGAAAAGAAAGTTGATATCTCTGGCTCAATTATAAAAAATTTTAAAAATAGACAATAATTGTTTCAATAATTTCATAATGTTTTTAGAAAAATTTACTACAAACAAGGACTGACAAATACATTTAAATCAGAAAATACAATTACTCTTTACGTTTTTTTAAAATGAATA
>JAAAKG020002419.1:0-16369 GCA_010014905.2 Druon quercuslanigerum | reverse complement strand
TTTTATAATTTACAGGATTGCAAAAACTCACACCCTAATTTCAAATAAAATGCAGATTTCAAACAAAAAATTTAGAAATTTTTTAAGAATTATGAAAGGCTTAAAAAAATAAAAAGATATTCTTAAGATTTCTGGTACAATTGAAAAGGTTGTTTCATTTTGAAGAAGATCTCGAAGATTTTTAAGACTTTTTTAATTGACAGGATTTTCTAAAAATTGTATGAAAAATTCGATTCTTTTTTTTAATATTTTTATTTTATTTTTATTTTAGAAGTTCTGAAAAAAAATTTCCCTCACTTCGTTTAAATTATCAGAACAAAATTACTAAATATCTTAAAATTAAAAATATTTTTTTCCACAAATAATAAGTGTTCAGTTGGAATAAAAGAATGTTTTTAATTTAATAAAAAGGCTTATATTCTTATGAAATTATTTTTAAGCTAAAAATAGTCTATAAAGTTTCAATTGTACGTTTACATTTTTTTTAATGACAAGCTTTCGAATTAAAAGAGGTACAATCTGGATATTCTTAAAATTTGAACGAATTTAGAATCGTTTTGTCAAATTAATTATAGTTAAATTTTTCATACTTAAAGTACGGACCAATTAAAAAAATATTAGTTTCTTTCTTGTTTAAATTTCAAAAACAATACTGTTTTTCATCCGAAAATTGTAACTTGAAAAGCTTTTTATTTTTTAATTTTTAAAAATGTAATATTTTCGTTTTTAAACTGATTTAAAATCGCTTAGTAAACTAGAGCAACGCTTATTTTCCAGTAAGTGGACTGACGAGGAAATTGAGATGCTCCGTCACTCGGTAAAGACCTTTAGTGAAGATTTGAACAAAATTAGCGAACACATAAAAAGCAGAACCGTGTAAGTTGATTGAAATCTAGTCGGCGTCAAGAGAGTGGTTCTTTCTCAATTTCTTGGTCAGTCGAAGGCTCTTTCAAAGAAAAGATTTTGTCGAATTACAGTTCCCAGATCAGGACCACGTTAAAGAAGAAGGCCTTTGAGGAGGCGGGCGTCCCTATGAGACAGCAGCAGCAAATTTTACAGCCACAACAGCAGGCCAATTCGCAGCAGCAGGCCTTGAAAAAGGAACAGACTTCTGGAAGTCAGGGACTGATGGGGAAATCGGCGGAAGTGACCTTAAATATGCTGAATGCGCCGGAATCGGAAGTGGATGTTGAAGGACTCCCGGAGGAATGCCAGGTCAAACTCGAATTTGAGGGAGCGACGGAGGAAGTGGCTTCCTAATGGAAAAGGCATCGGGCATGATTATTGACTTATCGTATTTTTAAGATTAGAAGGGTAATTTATTAGCTTTAATTCCTTGACTCTTTTCACTCGAGAGTCGCAAATTTTATAATAAATATCAGATTAAGTAATTTACTCGGTTTATTTCATTTGAGCGTGAATCCTTCTCATTTTTGCAATTAGGTATGCTTAGTTAATTTAGGTGCAAATACTTCAGTTTTCAGTAAAAAAAAAAAGTTTACAAAATATTTTAATTTTTAAGCAAAGAAATGAATTTTTGACCGAGTTGTTCAACTTTTGACTGAGTAATTAAATTTTTAACCAAATATGTGAATTTTCAACAAAAAATGTCATTTTTGAACCAAAAGTTGCATAATTAAATTTTAAATAAAAGTAATGATACTAAATCAAACAATAAATTTCTAACAAAATAATTAAATTTTCAACCAAAAATGAATTGTTAATAAAAATATAAATTTTTAACAAAAAATATCCATTTTTAACTCAAAATTAAATAATTAAATTTAAAATTAATAAATTAATTCTGAATTAAATAAGAGATTTTTAACAAAATAATTTAAATCTTTTAGAAAGTAGTTCAACTTCCTACGAAGTAACTAAAATTTTAACTAAAAAGATTACTTTTTAACAAAAAATGTAAATTTAGAACCAAAAGTTGAATAATTAAATTTTAAATAAAAAAGTAATAACACTAAATTAAACAAGAAATTTTTAACAAAATAATGAAATTTTCAACCAAAAATGAATTCTTACCAAAAAATCCATTTTTAACCAAGAATTGTATGATTAAATTTTTAATTGAAACATTCTTTCTGAATTAAACAAGAGATTCTTGAAAAATTATTAAAATTTTTTAGAAATTAGTTCAACTTCCTACGAAGTAATTAAAATTTTAACTAAAAAGATGAATTTTTAACTAAAACATAAATTTTTAACAAAAAAAATATGTTTTTTAACAAAAATGAAATAAAAAAAATTAATTCTAAAATAAACAAGTGATTTTTAACAAAATAATTACGTTTTTGAATAAGCAGTTTAACTTTCTAGGAAGTAATTAAAAATTTTACCAAAAAGATGAATTTTTAGCAAAAAATGTCAATTTTTAATCAAAAATGAAATAATTAAATTAAGAAAAAACATTAATTCTAAATTATTCAAGAGATTAAAAAAAAGGTATTAAATTTTTTTAGAAAGTAGTTCAACTTCCTACGAACTAATTAAAATTTTAGCTAAAAAGATGAATTTTTAACAAAAAATAATTAAACTTTCAACCATAAAATCAATATTTAACTAAAAAGATTAACTTTTAAGTAAAACACGAATTAAAAAAAAATATATCTAATTTTAACCAAAAATGAAATACTTAAATTAAAAAAAAAACAATAATTCTGAATTAAACCAGAGATTTTTAACAAAATAATTAAATTTTTTCGAAAGAAGTTCAACTTCCTACGAAGTAATTAAAATCTTAACAAAAAATATGAATTTTTACCAAAAAATGTCAATTTTGAACCAAAAGTTACAGAATTAAATGTTAAATAAAAAAGTAATGATACTAAATCAAACAAAAGAATTTTAATAAAATAATTAAATTTTCAGCCAAAAATGAATAATTCTTTTGAATGAACGAAAAATTGAATGATTTTAAATAAAAAAATAATATACTAAATTAAGCAAGAATTTTTAAACAAAATAATTAAACTTTTTAGAAAGTAGTTAAACTTCCTACAAAGTAATTAAAATTTTAACCAAAAAAATGAACTTTTAACTATAAAGATAAATTTTTAACAATAAATATCAATTTTTAACCAAAAATGAAGTAATTAAATTAAGAATAAACAATAATTCTAAATTAAACAAGAGATTTTACAAAAAATATTTTAATTTTTTTAGAAAGTAGTTCAACTTCCTACGAAGTAATTAAATATTTCACCAAAAAGATGAATTTTTAACCAAAAATATCAATTTTGTACGAAACATTAAATAAAATAATTTTAAACTTTTAAAAAATTAATTCTAAATTAAACAAGAAGTTTTTAACAAAATAATTAAATTTTCAACCAAAAAATGACTTTTGAACAAAGTAGTTGAATTTTTAACCAAAAAGATGAATTGTTAACAAAAATATCAATTTTGAACGAAAAATTGAATAATTATATTTAAAATAAAAAAATCAATATACTAAATTAAACAAGAAATTTTATACAAAATAATTAAATTTTCAACCAAAAATGAATTTTTAACCAAAGCTTTTTCAGAAATCTTAAGACGTTTTTTTATTCTCTTGAAACATTTCTAATTTTTTAAGAAGTTTATAAACTTTTTAGGTTCGAAATCTTCAAAAATCAACACTTTTTATTTGTGAATTTTATCTTATGGAAAAGAAGTTTACATTACTGACAATATAAACACGAAGCAGGCAACCTCGAAATAAAATGTCAAATCATACTATTTCAAGTGTAGAATCTAAAAAATTAGGTCATTTCTTATCTCTTAAATTCAGTGCCATATTTATTGTTGTGGGCTAATGAAAAATTAGATCGATTTTCCAATTTTCTTTTCGAATTCATTTTTCAAAACGAAATATAATTTTAAATTTTCTTATGGATCTTCAGAAACTTTCTTGGTGTAAAATTAATCTTTTCGGCAAAAAATTAATCTTTTTGGCTAGAAATTTAACTTTTTAGTTAAAAATTCATGTATTTTGCAGAAAATTCATGTATTTTGTAGAACTTTTAACTGAAAAATAATTTTTCGGTTGAAAAGCTTACTAAAATTTTTAAAAACTTGTTTTTCTTTTTTTGAAAACTGCTATTTTTATTCGAAAATTCTACTACATGTGTTTGAAAAAGTACTTTTTCTTTTAGAAAATCATTCTTCTTGTTTGCAAATTTATTTATTTTTTTGGGTAAGCATTAATTTCGTCATGTAAAAATGTAACTAATTTGATAAAAATATTTTTTTAAAGAAATTATATTTCAGTTGAAAATCCATTAGTTTAGGTTGAAAATTAGTGTGTTTTGTTCAAACTCTCCTTTTTTTGTTTTAAAATTAGTTTTTGACTGAAAATTAAACTATTTCATTTTTTTAAAATTATTTTTATAATTGCAAATCGATAAAAATTTAACTATTTTATTGAATTTTTAAAAATTACTTTCTGAACTTAAAATTGAGCATTTTATTAAAAGTTTGTCTTTTTTGTTTAAATTCATCTAATTCAACTGTTTTTTATTCAATATTAAAATTTTTTATTTCGTTAAAATGTCAAATATTTAAGTTTTTCTTTGAAATTCATCTTTTTTGTTTCAAAGTTATACTTTTCTGTTAAAAAGAAATTTTGTGGTTGAAAATTAATTACTTTAATACAAAATGATTCTATTAACTATTCCGTTTTTGATTAAAATTTTTTTCTTTTTAGTTGAACATTCATTTCTTTTGTTGCAAATTGTATACATTTTTGGATATTCTATTTTTTTAAACTAAAAATTTCACTATTCCATTTTTGGTGAAAATTTAATTTTTTTACTGAAAATTGAACAATATGATTAAAAATTCATGTATTTTTTTTATCTTGTTCGGTTTAATATAATTTTATAAACTGAATATGTAACTTCCATTTTAAAACTTTTTTCTTTTTCAATTAAAAATTCTTTTCTTCCGTTGAAGATTGAATTGTTTTTTTGAAGAAAATTTTGTTTCGTTGAAAATTAATTTTTTTTTAATTAAAAATTTAGCTGTATCATTTTTGCTTGAAAATAAGTCTTTTTTTGCTGGAAGCTAATTTTTTTATCTGAAAAATTAATTATATTGTTTTTGGTTAAAAATATGACATTTTTAGTTGAAAATTAATTTATTTCGTTAAAAATTAAACTATTTTGCTGAAAATTCAATTTTTCATTAAAAAATTTACTTCCATTTTTTGTTGAAAATTCGTTATTTTATTTATTTTTTTTTTTAAATTAATTTTTTAACTGAAAACGTAGGTCTTCAATTTTTGTTAAAAAATGTATTTTTTGTTATTAATTAATTTCTTTCATTAAAAATTAAACTATATTGCAAAGAATTTAATCTTTTCATTTAAAAGTTCAATTTATTTTTAAATGAAAATTTAACTTTTCCATTTTTATTAAAAGTTCGTTTCTGGTTGTTAACAGAATATTCTTTTTTGTATAAATTCGTTTCTTTGGTTAAAAAATTATATTTTTTAGTTGAAAATTTCTACTCAAAAAACGAATTTAAAAATAAAAAAGGTGAATTTTCAAGAAAAAATGGAATAGCCTTATTTTCAGTTAAAAAAAATTATTTTTCAACAAGAAGAAACGAATTTCCAACAGAAGCGTTCAATTTTAAACTAAAAAAATCAATTGTCAACTAAAAAAGATAAGTTTGCAATCAATCCTGAAATAGTTCATTTTTGCAAACAAAAAACGATTTTTTAAAGCTGAATTTTCAAATAAAAATTGCATTTATAACAATGGAAGTTAATTTCCTCCTAAAAAAAATTTGAAACTGAAAAATGTAAATTTTGAACCAAATATGAAATATTTAAATTAGTTTAAAAAATGAATTTTCATAACAGCATTAAATCAAAGAAATCGCACTAGGAGGTACACAAATAGAGGTATTTTTTGGGTAAAAAAATTCAATACTTGACTAAAAGTTAAAATACTTTGTTAAAAATTAATTTTATTGGTTGAAAGTTCTTGTCTTTGTTTAAACATTTTTTTGTTGAAAATCCATCCTTTTTGTTAAAAATTCGTCTTTTTTTGGTAGAAAAATATTCTTTTCAGGTGAAAATTCATCTTTTTAGTCAGAAATTCAATTTTTTAGTTAAAAATTCAATATTTTTGTTAAAAATTCATGTATTTTGTAAAAAAAATTATGGTTCGCGGTTAAAAAATTCATCTTTTTGTTAAAATTTCGTCTTTTTTGATAAAAAATTAATATTCTTAACCTATTCTATTTTTCGGTTTAAAAATGATCTTTTGTAGTTATATCTTTTTGGTTAAAAGTGCAAACAATTGGTTTAAAAATTATTTTTATGTAGAAAAAATGCCTAATTTTCATTCAACTTCATCTTTTTGGTCGAAAATTCATTTTTTGTTGGTAAATCATCTTGTTTCTTGAAGACTTATCATTTACCTGAATTTTTTTGTTTAATTTATATTGTTTAGTTTAAAAATTGAACCAATTTATTGAAAATTAATTTTCTTGACTAAACATTTGCCTATTCCACTTTGGGTTGAAAATTTATCTTTCTTAGTTGAAAATTCGTCTTTTTTGGTGAAATAATTGTTCTTTTTATCCCCTCCATAGTCGTATATCTTTCATTTGATGCATTGAACGTGCACGCGTTTCAAACTATAGCGCCCTTTATGCGCACTTGAGCAGTCCAGTCCCGACATCTTGGTGTCCCCTCCCTACCTCGCGGTAAATAACTAATGCGTCTGCGCATGATGTATCGCGCATGCGCAATGTTACTAGTGGGAGGTAGCAACTTCATTGTTTGGGTAGGCTGGTGACTGGCTGGTGGCAGCTGGGTGCGCTGGTGGCAGGTGTGGAGGCCGAAGTGGGTTTCAAGTGACAGATCACGATACTTTTTTTCCTCTTTTTCGTCAAATATTGAACAAATTATACGCTTATCCGATTGCAGCTAAAATATCAGTAAATCTACAGAATCCAGTCGGATCATAGAGCAATTGTAAGAGAAGTGTAAAAGGAAAATCAGGAATGCAATCAACAGATGTGTGATGAAGTGCACAGTGAGTTTGAAAAGAATTGTGCGACTGATATGTGGACGAAGTGTTATTGACAGATAACAAAGGCTACTTTAAATAGAGTAGAATATAGAAAGAAGCATTATGGAGGGTGGAGTAATGGAGAGTCCAGAATCTACCATCGGAAGTTCGTCGACCGAATCGGGAGAATCAGGATGTTGCAGTCCAAAGAGATTTCCGTTCCGACTCTCCGGACTCATGCTTATGTGTTTGATTGGTTTTGGTAAGAAATCCCATGGTGAAAATCAATAGTAAATTAACTATTTCCGCTCCGTAACTTTTCTGATCGACAGTTTGCGATTTATAGGAGAAGATTATTATATTTAGAATTTTTTGGATGTGTTAATGTTTTTAGACAATGAAGGGGGTTAATGTATTTTGGAGTTTCGCGTTTTTAGTCATTGATACAATAATAACAGGAAGTGATTTGAAAGCTTGTGTTACTCATGCTTCTTGTTTTCTTTGTTCAATATTTTTTTTATATTCATTAGAATTTTATCTGGGCTGTGACTAATCGGAAAAATGCTATCTGAATAATTTGTTTTCTCGCATATTTCCCCCTTTTTTTAAAGAATTAGAATATTGTGCGCGGTAGGCGCGCATTATTTAGTAAAGATTTCTTTTTTTCATACGTTTTGTTGTGGATTTTACAGAGAATTATATGAATTGAGAACGCAGTATATAATATAAATTTTCATTGTTCTTCTTAGTGAATAATTCACCTTTTTGGTTGAAAATTAAACTATGTTAGATTGAAAATGACATTAAAAATCAAAAGATTTGGTTGGACATTCATGTATTTTGTTGAAAAGGGCACTGTACGGTTACCGAATTTCCGTAAGGTTAGCTTTGAACGAACTGGAAAAACTGGTAGAATTACGGAAAATTTTGTCACGTTAGCCCAGAATGACCGGAAAAAGTTAGTTTCCTTGTGGAAAATTAATTTTGTTGATTAAAATTTTGATTTGACGGTCATTTCATCTTTTTATCATTTTTTGTTGAAAATTTGTCTTTCAGGTTAAAAATTAAAATTTTTGATTGAAAATTCATATATTTGGTTAAAAAGAATTTTTTTGTGTAGAAAATTAATATTTTTACTTAAAATTTCATGTCTTCAGTTGAATGTTACTTTTTTCTTGGAAATTCTTTTTTTTGTACTATTATATATTATTAATCTTCTGGGTTGAAAATTCGATTGAAAATTAAAATATTTTGTTGAAAATTCATTTATTTTTGATGAAAATGTGTCTATTTTGGTAGAAAATTCAACTAGTATGTTTAACTATCCATTAATAATTAAAATATTTGGTTGTATATTCATGTATTTTTTTTTTAATTTCAAGGTTTTTTTTTTGTTTTTGAAAAATTATTTTTAAGTAGAAACTTAATCTTTTTAGTTGAAAATTCTAAAAAGATTAAAATGTTTGGTTGAAAATCTATGTAGTTTGTTAAAAATTATTCTTTTTATTATAAAATTAATCTTTCTGTTTGAAATTTAATTTCTTTGGTTGAAACTAACTTTTTATTGGAAATTTTTTTTTGTAGAAAACTACTTTTTCTGGGTTGAAAATTTGATTGAAAACTAAAATATTTGGTTAAAAATTCATTTGTTTTGTTAAAATTTCATTTTTGTGAAACTGAAAATTGAAGCATTCCATTTTTCGTTAAAAACTTATCTTTTTTATTTAAAAAATTATTTATTTTTGCTGAACACTTCTATTTTTTAAATAGGAAGTTTAACTTCCATTTTAGTTTAAAACTCATTTATTTTTGTTTCGCAGAAGTAAAAAAAAGGCTTTTTTTGTTAGAAAATTCATCTTCAGCGTTGAAAGTTGACCTATTTAGTTTAAAATCAAGTTTTTGTTTGAAGATGCATCATTTTATTCAAAAATTTATCTATATCACCTGAAAACTTTTCTATTTTTGCATTTATATTTTGTTTATTCTAATTTAAAGTAAGATAATAAGAAGAATTTTTTTTGGTTAAAATTCAACTCTTTTGTTGAAAATTCATTCTTTTGTATAGAAAATTTATATTTCGATTAAAAATTATTCCATTGGGTTGAAAATGCTACTATTTTCTTAAAAAAGCATCATTTTTTGTAAGAAATTAATTCTTTTTAATTACAAAGTACACTATTATATTCTTCATTTAGCATTCATATATTTTTGCTACAGTTTGGTTGAAAATTATATTATTTTATTTAAAAAAACATAATTTTTGGTTTATTTTTTTAAAGTTCATATATTTGGGTTAATAATTCTACTATTTAATAAAAAATTCGTCTTTTGGAACAGAAAGTGCGTCCTTTTGAATCAGAAATTTATGTTTTGGTAAAAAAAGTAATCTTTTTGGCTGAAAGTTTATGTTTTTCATTAAAAAGTCTACTATTATATTTGTAGTTCAGAATTCATGTATTTTGCTTATAAGTTCTACTATATTGTTAAAATTTCATGTGAAAAATTCATTTTCCTTAGTCGAAACTTCATTTTTCTTGATTAAACCAAAGATATTGTTAGAAATTCAACTTATATTATTGAAAATTTGTAATTATGGAATTTTATTTATTTATGCCGACTACTTTTCACGCGAATGGCGAATGTAGATTGTGCAGTATCAACAACATATTTAATTTCCGCCGATAAGCTCGTTTTGTTGGAAGTAATTTAATAGACAATGAAACACATTTTATCAATTAGTTATTTTATCTCAAAATTACAATTAAATGACTCACTTTTCATTTTTTTCAAATAAAATGCAAAATATTTTTAAAATAATTACGAAAAAATACACCCATTTTCATCATTGATTGCTCATAGACAAATTCTCGTTTTAATAATAGTATATAAGCTTGTTTCATTATATAAACATTATACAAGGTTAATGGTACATGTAATTAAGTGCCTTAACAATTTCATAGGGTGTTTATTCAAATTTAAGGGATTGTTTTAGGGGTGTTTCATCCCCTTAGTCATGCAATTCAATTTTCATTTATTTAGAAGTGTAAATGTACATTTTCGTTGTATTTTTTGACGCTGAATCCAAGTATGACATAAAAAATACCGTAAATTCAAAAGCAACCCTTTTAATGGGGTGAAAACTAAACACTATCCCTTTGCTTTGTCTGAACCTCGAGCAAAACCTCTGAAAATGGGAAAAAGGGTGAGCGATGAATATTTTAATCTAAAAATAAAAATGAAAGAAGTTCATCTGGTCAGCCAAAATATTGGTTTTCTGGCCCTCTAAAGGTTAATAAAATTATGTATAAAATTCGGCTGAATAATAGAGAAAAGTTTTCTACCAAGGATTCAAAGAAGAAAAATGTATTTGAAAAGGAAAAATAAATTTTGAGACATTTTTGTGTAGCCAATCAAAGACTAACAAATCAGAGGTTTCAAGGGTCAATTTTTTGCATTATTTAAACAATATTTTAAGATACTTTAAAGTTTAAAAAATTCAAAAATAACTTTAAATTTGAAAGTTTTTTAAATAATTGTAAATAAAATGCCGATTGTTGAAAATTTTGAAATAAACATGTTTAAAGCGTTTTAAGGATTTTGAGATATTTTTAAGAAAATGCATTTTTATAAGATTCCAGGAAAAATTTTGTTTTATTTTTCATTTCAAATAATATCTCTTAATATTTCGGAAAAGATTTGAAAACACAATTTATGAGTTTTGGAAAATTAATATAAATCGAATATTTAATAGTATAATATTTTATAACATTAGGAATATTTTTAAATAGACTTAAATTCTTAGAAATGTTCCAGAGAATTTTCTGATATATATAAAATCTTTTAAAACTTTCTTGAAAACTCGAGAAATTTTTTTTTATAATTTTAAAAGAAATAGGCACGGAAATCACAAAAATAAATTTTGTATTTTTTATTAAAAATTATTATTGAATTAAAATCAAAATCTTTTTCGGTTTGTAGAAAATTCATCTATTTTTGAAAATATTAAATTTTTTGCGTTAAAAATACAACTAGTAGAATAATAACTTTTTTTGGTTAAGTTTGCAACTGTTTTATACAAAAGTTGTATTTTTTGGATGTAACTTTTTAAGCTTTTAAAGAATTTTCAAAGGTTTCAAGAGAATAAACAAAACAATTTCAGATTTCTTTGAATATTTTAAATTTTTTTTCATTCAAGAAAATTATTTTAAGATAATATTTTAAAAGGTTTCAAAAAAAAATTCGAAAAGATTTTTTCCTAATTGTGACAAAATTTAAGGTTTTTTATAATATTTTTATAGAATTTTTTCATAGTTTTAGAAAACATTCGAATTATTTTCAAAGATACGTAAAAGTTGTTTGAAAATGGAAAAAAATAATTAAACTTTGCGAGAAGATTTCAAAAAACTATAAACAAAATGTAGACTTTTCATTTTTTTGGGGTGACAATTCGTCTTTTTTTTATATAAAATACCGGTTTTTCTTTGAAATTGTTCATTTCAATTGAAAATATAAGTGGTAGAATTTTTTTATTGATTTAAAATAGAAATCTTTCAAGATTGAAATATCAACTTTTACTTTTTCAAAATTTTAGTGGAAAATTGATCTTTTTTTGGTATAAAATATTATTTTTTTCTTGGAAATGGTTATTTTCAGATTCAAAATTTAAGTTGATTTGTAGAAAATTTATTCGCCCTTGGAAAATATTTATTGTTGAAAACTTTTATCTTTCTGGTATTTCGACTTTTTTTTTTACTAAAAATTAAATACTTAAAGGAGTGAAATGTCGAGCGTTATATATTTCGCTGATAATTTATCTCTTTTTGTTAAAAATTAATCTTTTTTGATTGAAAATTCGTCTTTTTTGGTATAAAATAGCGGCTTTTCTTGTAAATGGTTAATTTCGGTTTCAAAAATTAGGTTGATTTGTAGAAAATTCGTCTCTTTAAAATATTTATTCTTTTTTAATTAAAAATATAATTTGTAACATTTTTTATTGGTTTCAACTGTTTTTTTGATTTAAAATAAAAATCTTTCAGGATTGAATAAATAACTTTTACACTTCTCGCTAAGAATGCATATTTTGATGGTTCAAAATTCGTTTCTTTCGGAAAATATTTGTTCTTTTTTAGTTAAAAATACAACTTGTTGAAAATTTGTATTGTTTTGTTGATTCCGACTCTTTTTGATCTAAAATAAAATCTTTTTGGATTGATAAACCATTTTTAACATTTCTCTTTGAAAATTCATATTTTTTGGTTTCAGGTTCATAATTTGACTTTAAAAAAACTATTATTATTATAAATACAATTTTATTTATTGATTTCGACTCTTTTTGATTTAAAATAAAAATCTTTTACGATTAAAATATTAACTTTTACATTTCTCTCCGAAAATTGATATTTTTTGGGTGAAAACTCGTTTCTTTTGGAAAATATTTGTTCTTTTTTAGTTAAAAATACAACTGGTTGGAAAATTTTTATTTTTATGGTCGATTCCGACTTTTTAAAATTTAAATACTCTTTTTATAGAAACGTCAAGTGTTAAATGTCTCGTTGATAATTCATCTCTTTTTGTTGAAAATTTTTTAGTTAAAAATATAAGGGGTAGAATTTTATATATTTTTTTATTGATTTCGAGTGTTTTTTATTTAAAATAAAAATCTTTTAAGATAGAAATATTAATTCTTGCATTTTTCGCTGATAATTCATCTCTTTTTGTTTGGAAATTTATAATTTTATTTGAAGATTCGTCTTTCTTTGGTATAAAAGAGCGTTTTTCTCAAAAATTCATTTTTTCGTGTTAAAAAATGAAGCACATTTATAGAATAGTTCGTCTTTTAAAAAAATTTATTCTTTTTTAATTAAACATATAATTTCTAGCATTTTTTAAATTAATTTTAACTGTTTTTTAATTAAAAATAAAAATCTTTTAGGATTAAAATATCAACTTTTACATTTCTGGCTGATAAGTTATCTTTTTTGGTTGAAAATTCATAATTTTAGTTGAAAATTGGTATTTTTTGGCATAAAATATTATTATTTTCTTGGAAATTATTATTTTTGGTTTCTAAAATTGAGATTATTTGTAGAAAGTTTATTCTCACTTGGAAAATATTTATTCTTATTTAGTTAAGTATACAACTTGTTGAAAATTTTTATTTTTCTGGTTGATTCCACCTTTTTTTTTAGTTTAAAATTAAATACTTTCAGGAGTGAAATATCAAGAGTTACATATTTCACTGATAGTTTATCTCTATTTGTTGAAAATTAATCTTTTTTGGTTGAAAATTCGTCTTTTTGGGTATAAAATAGCGGTTTTTGTTGTAAATTGTTAATTTCGGTTTCAAAAATTAAGATTATTTGTAGAAAGTTTATTCTCCCTTGAACAATATTTATTGTTTTTTAGTTAATAATACATCTTGTTGAAAGTTAGATTTGTCTTGGTTGATTTCGACTTTTATTTATAAAAAATAAAAATATTTTTGGATTGATAAACCATTTTTTACATTTCTCGTTGATAATTCGTATTTTTTGGCTTAAAATTCATAATATGACTTTAAAAAATCGTCTTTTTTTGGTATAAAATAGCGTTTTTTGTCGAAAATTCCAATTTTCTTGTTAAAAAATTAACCCGATTTATATAAAATTCGTCTCTTTTTAATATAGTTATTCTATTTTATTTGTAAATATAAGTGGTAGACTTTTATTTACTGATTTCGACTCTTTTTGATTTAAAATAAAAGTCTTTTTTACTCGAAATATCAACAATTCCCTTTTTCTTTGAGAATTCAAGAAACTTAGGAAAGATATATTGAAAAATATATCTTATATCTATAGAATATATTGAAAAATTAAATAGTTATTTAAAATGTTTGTTTTCTATTGATAATTTTTTTTTCCTCTAATGACGATTCTAGTTTTTATAAAAAAAAAAACAATATAAAACTCTTCTCTTTTAAATTTCTGTGCGCATTAATCAGTTCTTAATGACCTACTGTCATATATTTATCTGTTAGTGACCTTTCATTCTTTTGTCATATAAATTTTTTCGCATGTCAAAGGATTTAATTACACTCTTTATATGTACGTGTTTTTTTATATCTTAATTTCAGGATCTTATTTCTGCTACGACAACCCTGGTGCATTGCAGGACAATTTTACGAAAGACTTGAACATGACACCCAGCAAATTTGTTCTTCTCTATTCAATTTATTCTTGGCCAAATGTAATTTTATGCTTTGTCGGAGGTTTCCTTCTGGATAGGGTTTTTGGTGTTCGATTAGGGACAGTCATTTACATGTCAATCACGATGATTGGGCAATTTATTTTTGCTCTTGGTGGTTTACTCAACGAATTTTGGCTCATGATGCTGGGACGATTTATATTTGGGTAAGCAGAAATTCAAGGTTTTTTTTTTAAACAAAAAAACAAAGTTTACATTTATAAAATTGATAAATAAATAGAAAAAATACTCTTTGCTGCGAATTTTGAAAGACATGTCTAAGGATTTATTTATTTAATTATTTAAAGATTCAACTACTTCATTAAAAGTTAGTCATTTACTAAAAATGAATTTTTTAAATTCAAGATTTATCATTTTAATTGATAATTCATCGCTATTTCAAAATGTAGCTACTTTGTTGGAAACAGATATTTTTTTTATCTCAAAATTTAACTAATCTAGTAGAAAATTGTGATATTTTTCTTAAAATATGTTTTTTCTGAAGATTTAGATTTTCTCCGTCTTTTTTTCTTCAATTGTGTATCTTTTTCATGGTTTTTCAGTATAAAATTTTTTTCCATGATTAAATCCATTTCTGTTCGATCTTAAATTAAAAATTTATCTTTTCGTTTTAATGGAATTTCAACTATTGGGCTGTAAGTTGACATTTTTTAGTTAAAGATGCAACTATTTGTTTAAAAATTTATTTACCTAGTTGAAAATTTATGATTTTAGTTGAACATTCACCAGTTCGGTTAAAAATTATTTTCTAACTGAAAATTTAACTGTCACACTATTAAGTAAACATTGTTTTTTTCAACTATATTGTCGAAATTAGACTTGTTTTGTTAAAAAATATATTTTTTCATGCAGAAAAAAAATTAATCTTTTAAGATAGAAATAAAATTACTGGGTAAACATTATTTTAACTTTTTAATTATACAACATTATTTTTTAATTGAAAGTTAGTTTTTTGTGTGTAGAAATCAATGTTCTCAGTTGAAAATTCATCTTTTTGGTAAAAAAAATTAAATTATTTAATTTAAATATTCATCATCTTAATTGAAAATAGATCTTTCTGGTTTGAAATTTAACCATTCTAGTCAGATTAAAAATTTTAGTTGCTACACAATCACTTTGTTTGAATTGAAATTGAATTTAAAATAAAATTACTGGGTTAAAAGTTAAACTCTTGTTAAAAATTATTTATTTTTAAGATCTATACTTTTAACTAAAACTTCATTTCTTGGTTTGAAAAATTAGCTACCTGATTGAAAAACTTTTTCTTTGGATGAAAAGAATCTTTTTTTGAAAATTTAACTATTTTGTTAAAAATTTGTTTCCTTTTGGTTGAAAACTATTATTTTTTATTTAAAAATTCAACAAACATTCATGTTATTTGGTTAAAAATCCTTTTTTTTGTAGAAAATTAATTTTGTGGATTAAAAATTGATCTTTTTGTTTGGAAATTAAAATATTTTGTTTTAAATTCATTTTTTATTCTTGAAAATTATTTTTGTTCATCTGAAAATTTAACTATTCCATTTTTGGTGGACATTTAGTTTTTTTTTTTATTCAACAATGTAATTAAATATTTATCTTTTTAATTAGAAAATCGATCTAAATGGTTGAACATTTATGTATTTTGTTGAAAAATTGTCGTTTTCGACAGAAAGTGAATTTTTTCGTTTGAAAATTAATTTTATTTTTTTAAAAATTCATTTCTTTTCTTGAAAATTCAAGTACTTCAGTTAAATATTCATGATTTTAGTTTAAAATTGATCTTTTTGTTTGGAAATTAAAGTATTTTGTTTTAAATTCATTTTTTTATTGAAATTTTTTTTTCAACTGAAAATTTAACTATTACTTTTTTGATTGAAAATTGATATTTTTGGTTAAAAATTTTTTTTGAAATGGTTAAAAATTGATCTTTTTGTTTGAAATGAAGAATATTTTCTTTTAAATTCATTTTTTTATTGAAAATTATTTTTGTTCAACTGAAAAATTAACTATTCCAGTTTGGGGGACAATTGATATTTTTTGGTTAAAAATTTAAAAAATTTGGTTAGAAATTGATCTTTTTGTTTTGAAATTTAAAGTATTTTGTTTTAAATTCATTTTTTATTAGA
>JAAAKG020002408.1:0-21728 GCA_010014905.2 Druon quercuslanigerum | reverse complement strand
AATACATAATATATAAATATATAAATATATAATATAATTATTATTATCTATTTCATTTCAAAATTCGTATTTTTTGGTTGCAAATTGTACTCTTTGTTTTAAAAATCATGTTTTTGGTTCAAAATTAGGCTTCTTTTATGAAAATTATTCTTTTTAATTGAAAATGTGACTGTTCTATTTTTTATTGCAAAATTATCTTTCGATGTAAAAAATTAAACTTTTTGCCATTTTTTTGTAGAAAATTACCTTTCTTGGGTAAAAATTCATTTTCTTTTCAAAACTCAACTGTTCAGTTAAAAATTATTCTTCCTTGTTAAAGATTTAAAAATGAGTAAAACGTATCTATTGTGGTTCAGGAATTAATTGTTTTGTTGAAAATTCCTTTTCGTTCTTAAAATTAAACTATTTTCTTCAAAATTCATCTTTTTTTGTTGAATTCAACTCATCTCTCTCGGTCAAAAAATTATTTCTTTACAGAAAATTCAACGATTTAAAGAATTTATTTATCTTGTTTTGGGTTCACCATTTCAGTTAAAAAATTATTTGTTTCGTTAAAAATTGAACTGTTTGGTTGAAAAATTAAAAATGGGAAATTCATCATTTTCTTTGAAAATTTAACTATTTGTTGAAAATTCGTCCTCTTTCTCGTTGAAAATTATTTTTTGAACTTAAATTACAACTATTTATTTTTTAGTGAAAAAAAATATTTTCAAGTGGAAATTTCAAGTACATCAAAAAAAATTCTTCTTTTTCAGCAAAAAGTTATTTTTATTGTTTGATAATTGACGTTTCTAGTTGACTATTCAACTATTTGTTTAAAATTTCACATATTTTCTAAATACTTTGTTTTGACAACAATTTGGTTGGAAAGCAATTCTTTTTGGCTGAAAATTCGCATACGTATGTAGTTCAGTTTTAATTATTCCAACATAATTTCATGGGATCCTGACTAATTCTTTGAAATTAGGAGTGTGTTTGTGTATGTGTAATTCAAGGTACTCGAATTTTATCCTAGGTAATCCACCTCCTCTGGACCGTATTTTAAAGAGTTTTCTTTCCAATTCTCGCAGAATCTCATTTATTTTGCTGGAACGTCTTAAAATATTTGATCCCTCTACTTAACGAAAATCGCATAGATATTTAAATACTGGAAGCTAGAGGGTGGTAGGAGGAGTGAGGGTGAGTAGTAGAGGAAGGGGGTGAGAATGACGTATAGTTATCCGAGAAAGGAGTAAGCTCACAAATCTTCGGCAGTTACCATAGGAGGCATTCGATGTTTTCAAACGAATGCACCCGGTGCAGACGATATTTCCTGGGGAAATACTTCCGTTTCCGCTATAAATCTTTAAGCTCACCGAGTTTCCGGACTGAGCCCCAATTTCCACGTATACGCGTTACTGTCGGATGCATTCGCAGCTGCGCCGAATGCCCTTAAGTGCAGTTAAAATACGGCGGAATGCGCGACCGAAGGTTTTCGAGGAGCTGCTTTTGGAATTATCGACGAGCTCGAGTTAAGACCAACTACTCGAATCTACTCCTCGCGCTGCGCCCGAGAGCACTTGCTAAATAAAAAAATAGCGCTTAAATTGGCGTCAGTTCAACATCATTACGTATGTATGTATTTGCTGGCATATGCGGAAGTTCATACCAATTGCGGTACACAGTGCGGTAAATTCTTTCCTTTCAATTCTCCCTAGGGTGTTAAATATCATATAATTACCTTCCTGAGTTGCAAGTTACACATATAAACCGGATTTTTCATCGTAATCACCAGTACCGATTTATGAATTTTAAAAGAAGGTGTTTTCTGTTTATATCAATAAAACTTGTTTGGGATTTAAAATGCAGTGATACTTTATCCAGTGTTTCTGTTTGCATCTTTGAGACGAATCGATTGACCTATTGTTGAAACTTTAATGACTCAACAGTACCGATTTATTATGCTGAAAAAAATAGTGTGTTCTGTCTATATAAGAAAATTTTTTTAAGATTTTAAAGGCAACAATGCTATATCTTTTCTGTTTGTTTGCATATTCAAAACGCATCGATTGACCTATGGCTGATCACTCTATGACTCACTAGTACTGATTTATGAATTTTAAAAGAAGGTGTTATCTGTTTATATCAATAAAACTTGTTTGGGATTTGAAATGCAATGATACTTTATCCAGCGTTTCTGTTTGCATCTTCGAGACGAATGGATTGACCTATCGTTGAAACTTTAATGACTCAACAGTACCGATTTATGAGGCTGAAAAAAATAGTGTATTCTGTTTATATAAGAAAACTTTTTTATGATTTAAAAAACAGCAATACTATATCCTTTCTGTTGGTTAGCATCTTCGAGACGCATCGATTAACCTATCGCTGATCACTTTATGATTCACTAGTACCGATTTATGAATTTTAAAAGAAGGTGTTTTCTGTTTATATCAATAAAACTTGTTTGGGATTTGAGATGCAAGCTACTTTATACAGTGTTTCTGTTTGCATCTCTGAGACGAATCGATTGACCTATCGTTGAAACTTTAGTGACTTAACAGTACCGATTTATGATGCTGAAAAATAGTGTATTCTGTTTATATAAGAAAACTTTTTTAAGATTTAAAATGCAACAATACTATATCTTTTCTATTTGTTAGCATCATCGAGACGCACCGATTGACCTATCGCTGATCACTTTATGACTCACTAGTACTGATTTATGAATTTTAAAAGAAGATTGTTACGACGTAACAATTTTTATAATTACTTTTATAAACATCTGCGATTGCTTTTATACTTTCTCTCAAAAACATCTGCGATAGTATCTACGTAACATTTACAACTTAGGCTGTTGAAGGTTCGGAGACATATTTTTGTAAAATCCTAAATTACTTTATCATATTTTCCGGAATATTTCATGTTTATAGCTTTAAGCCCCCAGAATCTATTTTGAACACGAACCATTCTAAGTGCTATTCGAGCGGGTTTATTACCCTTTTTTTAAACATGGTTGCTTGACCATGTGGCCAATAACGAACGTAAACGACTAGAACTCGAATTTATACTTCGGAGGTTTTTCTTGTTCGTGTCTTTCCGGACCTGATCGAAAGGGTCCTTCGAGAAGGCAGGACGCTTCGGGCCCTCGCTTGGTTTTCGAAAATCTGTACCTTTTGTGACATTACAATTCGAGCAGCCTACCTCTTCACTTCATTTAACAGAGTAAGGCCGCAAATGTTTCAGTCTTCCTTCTCCCTTGTATATATTTAAAATATAATAAAGTTAAGTTATATTTGAAATAGATGGTTTTATTACTTGTCATCATTTTCAATAACATTAGCACTAAACAAAGATGTTTTCTGTTTGTATCAATAAAACTTGTTTGGGATTTGAAATGCAAGCTACTTTATCCAGTGTTTCTGTTCGCATCTCTGAGTCGAATCGATTGACCTATTGTTGAAGCTTTAGTGACTTAACAGTACCGACTTATGATGCTGAAAAAAATGGTGTATTCTGTTTATATAAGAAAACTTCTTTAAGATTTGAAATGCAACAATACTATATCTTTTCTGTTTGTTAGCATCTTCGAGAGGCACCGATTGACCTATCGCTGATCGCTTTATGACTCACTAGTACCGATTTATAAAGTTTCAAAGAAATGTCCGTATTCTGTTTATTAGAAAAAAATTTAAACGAAATCTGTCTTATCAGCAGAGTAGTTACTATTGATCAGCACAGATGTCACTCTACAATCTGTGGAAATAGATATCAAAACTGTCAATCAAGTTAACTCTTGAAATAAAAGAAAATAATTAGCGCCATTTTTGATTAGATGGAAAATAAATTTAAATAAATTTTAAATTATTTAGAATTAAAAAAATTTGTTTTATATCTTTTCAAAAATGACGTTAATTATTTTCTGTTATTTAAAGAATTAACTTGATCGACAGTTTTGATTTCTATTTCTACAGATTGTGGAGTGACATGTATACTGATCGATAGTTACTACTCTGCTGATAATACAGGTTTCGTTTAAATTACTTGTATCATAAATGCAACGCCTATCTTGAGATAGCGTATAATTCTGAAAAAATATTTTTCTTTCGATCTCTCTAACAGCTTATTTAGGAAAGCACCCGACCGGAAATCGGAAGGTCTGTGCTTCGATCCCCAGTGAAGCGATTGTTAGAAGATCTTTTTTCAGAAAAATAGACTAATTTAAGATGTTTGATAGCGTCTACGAGAAGCGTCCAATTACCTATTCACAAAACCTTCTATGACCTATTATCATCTAGCAATATCAATATATAAATTGTTTATCTTGTGAAAATAAGCAAAAATTGTTTAATATTATATTATTATGTTATATTTTATACCAAATATATTATTACACCATAATTTATTAATTTTATTTTTAAATTTCCTAACAAGATTATTTTCTTTCTTTATAAGAGGATATAAGATGATTTTTTTTAGTTGGGAATATAAAAGTATTGTATTTGATGTAATTGTCCCTGTCTCTCATACACATAGATTGACCTATTGATGAAATTCCGATGGCCATTCTCGATCAATCGATAGCGACTTAGAAAGTTTAAAAAAAGGCGATATTTTTTTGTAAGCTGAATAATCTCGATGGTGTAATAAAGCATACAGGAAATATATAAAAGTTTAAACAGATAGTTGCATACTCGACTAAAAACATCAATTATCAAAAAATAAGAATAATTTTTGACCGAAAAAGATTAATTATCAAAAAAATACATTAAATTTCAACGATGTACTTGAATCTTTAAGCAAAAAACTTTAGCTAAAAATTTAATTGTTAAATTTTAAGTTCAAGAATTATTTTTGAACCAAAAAGAAAAAATTATCAGCAAGAAGTTAAATTTTAAAATAAATTGAATAATTTTGAACTAAAACGATGAATCTTTTACCCGAATAGTTAAATTAAAAAAAAATTGTAAAGAAAATAGTTCAATTTTTAACGAAAGTGATGCGTTTTGAACTAAAATGATAAACCTTAAAGTAAAAAAACTGTTTTTTTTGTTGTAAATTATTGTATTTTCTACAAGAAAAAAAAATTCTGATTAAAAGATATGAATTCTCCAGAGAAAATGTAATAGTTAAAATTAAAAAAAAAGATTTTAATTACAAAAAAAACCCATTAAATTCAACCCAAAAAGGACGAATTGTTAACAAGATAATTGAATCTTAACTGTTAATATGAATTTTCTATTAATAAGGCGAATTTTTAACAAACTACATAAATTTTCTACCAAATAGTGGAATTTTCCACTACAAAAGATAAATTTTCATCAAAACCTAGAATAATTATATTTTCTATTGATTGGAACTAATATAATTTGAACTAATAATTAATTAAATTTTGGTTAAAAATTTATTTTTTTAGTTGGAAACTTATTTGTTTGACTAAAAACTTAATTGCCATGTTAAAAATTAATTTTTTTTAATTAATTTTTCAAATTAAAATTTGAATATTGCATCATCGGATAAATATTGATCTTTTTTAGTTCAAAATTTTAAAATTTGGTTAAAAATTGATATCTTTCGCTGTAAATTCGTACTTTTTGGTAGAAACACAAAGTAGTTTTTCTAAGGAAAAATTACCTGTTACGCATTTGGTTAAAAATTGATCCATTTTAGTTCAAATTAGTCCTTTTTGGTAGAAAATTCTTTTTGGTTTGTTTAAAAGTACAACCGTTTTGTTAAAGATCAAAATTTTTGCTAGCAATTCAAATTTTCGCGTTGAAAATTTAATTATTTAACAGAACATTAATTTTTTACGTAAACTGTTTTCTAAAAAATTCTACGATTGGTTTAATTTGATTATTGAATTTTGATGTTTAAATTTTAATTTATTTAGGTTTTTTTGGTTAATATTTAATCTTTTTTGTTTGAAAATTCTATTACTCAGTTGAAAATTAATCTTTATAGGTTGAAATTTCATGTATGTGGTCAAAAAATAATTGATTTCATTAAAAAATTTACTTATGTTATTCAAAATACAAGTATTTTGTTAAAATGTCATTTTTTTAGTTAAAGATTCAACCGTTTTGTTAAAAATTCGTCCATTTAGATCGAAAATTTGTACTTTCAAATTAAAAATTCATTTTTTATTGGTGAAAATGGAATTATTTTTGGTTGAAGTTAGCTTTTTTAATCGCACTGCTTGGCTAGAAATGTAAGTAGTTGTTAAAAAATAAAACAATTTCATTAAAAATTTAATTACTTCGGGAAAAATTCGTGTCCTTTGGCTTGAAAATTCATCTTGTATGTCAGAATATTTTTTGTTAATATAAATGAAAGAATTAAAAAATTATCAATGTTAATTTTCAATTATTTAATTCTTTCTATGACAGATTAAATATTACAAATTCAACAGAATCAGAAAATTTTGAAAATGAGTTTTTTCTTTATTTTGATTTAAATAGTTTAATAAAAACATCATATATATGTTTGTCTAAGGGACTATAAAGCTCAGTGTATGCAATTAATCTGTTTTTTTCCTCTCATGGAAGCCACGTCAATAAGTGATCAAAATTGCTAAATATGATTAATGACCCTCCATTAAAACGCTCAATTTGCTTGTTCAGGATATATCTTTGATTTTTATCACCTTTAATTATTTTTTCCTTAAAAATCTTACCGTTCAATCAAGTATAGAAGACTATAAAATACATTAAAAACAAAATCTTTTAGCAGAATTTCACGAGAAGATCTCAGGAGAAAAGTTTAATTAAATCAGAATTTCAAAATAATGCCCATTTGTCTCGAGATCCATTCGAAATGTAATTTGCTAGTTTTCTCAACATTCTTTAGGTACTTGTTATTTTGTTTAGTGACTTTAGCGAAGTTCTGGTAGATGTTGAAGTTTCGCAGAATAGAAGTTAATTCGTTTTCAATTTTACATTTGAATAGGTTGTAGGAAAGGTGTTAAGGTAATGGACTTCCCAAGGGGTTGTCTTTTGTCTGAAAAGTCAGAGCAACTTTTGAGGCTCACCTAGAGCTAACATGAAGCAGATCTCAACGAGCTACGACACGAACACATTACCTTAATGCGACCCAGAAAGCTCTTTTATTATACTACACCCCTCTGATACATATTGTTGGCTTTCGCGTATGTATTCATCTAGAAAAAAAACGTTCTTGGTTTTCTCTCACGCGTATCAAAATTCAAGATACCTTTCGCGTAACATTCTATTGCCTTTTCTGCATTCTTATTCCAAGCCACATATTTCTCATCTCTTTTTCATGAAGAGCACACTATAATACTAGAAGGTATACATTATTAAAGCATCCAAAAATGTTTCAGAAAACATCCTTCCTTGGTTAAGCAATATAACTCATTCAACCGGGTGGGAATCTGACCTAGACACCTGGGCGAACATAAAAATGATCTGAACATAAATTTTTAAACCAGAATTTTCTTTGGTAAGCAGATTTTCTTTATTGTAAGAGATCAATTCGAAAATTATCCACCCTTGTGTTGTATCAAGAGTAAGACTTCATTCTGATCAATAATAGAATGGTACTTTAATTTAGGAAACAGCCAGAAATCGCAAAGTACCAGGTTAGGATAGTCTGGGGATGAGCGAAGTTGTGTAAGATCGCGGTTCACCAGAAATTGCTGAATGAGCTGCGATGAATGGACAATTGCTTCGTTCTGGTAAAAAGTTCAGTCGTCACTTTTCCGCAAATCAGCACTTTTACTTTTTGCAGCGTAAAGTAACCGTTTCAGAACTCTTTGCTAACCATTTTATCTTTTGGACATTTTGATCTGCTAGGGCTAGGGCCACTGTCCACTGAAATATGACCACAATAGAATCGCCTAAACCAATAGTTAATTTAAATATCCCTGCTAAATTCATTAAAATACACTTTCGAAATCATAACGATGGTTTTCAAACATGAATGTGCCCGTTTTTGTCAAAGTTAATGCACATACTTCACTCGGTGCATTCCGTCATCCTCAAATGCGTCGCGTACGTGGTTAGACGTTTACGTGACTGCGTGCACTAGTCGATTAAAAATTCCCTTGAATGGTAACAGGATGGCCACTGGATCGGAAAACCGGGAAATGACTAGGAATTTTATGAAACCGGGAAAAACTGGGAAAAGACAGTGAATTTATTTTTTGACCGGGAATTGGACAAATTTTTAGGAAAAATATTCTGTCTAAGTTTGATTTCAATGGTTCATAATCAAAATGTAATCATACAATTTTTAATATTTCTAACTTAAAATAGCTTAAAATGATTGGAGCTCAGTTTTGATTACTTACATGAAAACTATTTTTAACTTTGGAGCTCAAATTTTTTAATTTTATTGGCCGTGAAAAAATGTTGAGAACCGGCAAATGACCGGTAATTTTTGTATTTGATTGAAACGGCCACCCTGGCTAAACCTTTTTCAAAATTTTGCTATAGATATTTTCCATTATGTGACAAACAATAGAGAGTAACATATGGAAAATTTTATAATTTACGGAACTTTTTTATTTTTTATTTAAATGAATTGTTCACATATAGCGAAAATCTCTAAGTTATTTTTAGAACATCCTACTTTCAAAAGACATTACATTTTCAAAAGTTTTTAAATGTCAAATTTTTTTTTATCTGATCAAATATTGTAAAGTAAATAAAAAAAAAGAAAATAAAAAATTTGTAAAAAATCGAAGATAGTCGTTAATTAAATAGTCCAAAAATAGCGGTAATTTGATGTTTTCAAATAAATGTTTTCATTTTTGCTATGACAAGATGCGTGACTTGAAATATTCGATGTTACTCAAAATCAAAATTTAAAAAAATCAAAGATGACGACCATTAACAATTCCAAAAACAGTCAATTTCAGCATTTTTCAATGAAATTTTTTAAAAATCAGTTAACTACAAAATATTTTAAAATTTTGATAGAAAAAGAAGTTTTAATTTAGAAATCATTTAATGATCTCGAAAGTAAAAACTGTTGAAAAAATTATGGTGCCCAATTAAAAATTCCAAAAATAGAGCCATCCAACAGTTTTCAATTAAATATTTTTGAACATTCACAGAACATGAAGGTTATTTGTGCACTTTTTGGTGAAATATTTATAAACTTTGCTAGAAAAATAAGCTTCATTTCATAAATAATTTAATGATCCCTAGAGTTAACAATTTTGAAAAATTAAGATGGGGGTCAACTAAAAAGTCCAAAAAATAGTTTATTTCTGCAATTTTCAATGATATATTTTTAAATTTTGGTAGAAAAAATTCGATTATTCCCGAAGTGAGCATTTTTAAGAAAGTGCTAGTAGGCGGCGAAAAATAGCTTCTTTCTGCAGTTAACTACAAAGTATTTTAAAATTTAGCTAGAAAAAAAAGTTCTATATTCAAAATCATTTGATGATATCAAAAGTAAACATTGTTCGAAATATTATGGCGTCCAATGAAAAATGCCAAAAGTTGCTTCTTACAACAGTTTTCAATTAAATGTTTTTAAATTTTGCTGGATAAAGAAGTTTATTTAGTCAGTTTTTAATTAAATATTTCTAAACTTTACCAAAAAAAGAAGCTTGATTTTAGAAATCGTTCAATGATCTCTAAATTCAACAATTTTGAAAAAAATAGGATTGCGGTTAATAAAAATTCGAAAAATAGCTCGTTTCTCCAGTTTATATAAATATTCAAACTTTGTTAAAAAAAATTTTAATTTTAGAAATCGTTTAATAATACCGCATGTGAAATTCTATAATTTAATATTTTTATCACATAACGAAATTATAATTTGACATTAAAGCTAAGTGGACAAACTTTTATAAAATCAAAGAATTGATTGAATTATACTAAACAAACCATCAAACTAAAAAATAATTTTAAATGGAAAACATTAAAAATGAGCGAAATTTATATTCACCAAAATTCTGTTATCAAACATTTTTATAATCAAACACTTTGAAATTAAAATTATTTTTTGTACATTGAAATAACTTAAAAACTAATAATTTTTAAATTGCTAATTAAATTTTCTAAAATTCAAACAATTGAATTTTAGTTTCACAATTAAAACCTATGTAAGGAAGAAGTTTAAAATCAAACAATCAAGATGTAAATTCAGAACTCTAAAGTTATTTTACCATTTCAAATTACTAAAATTATGCATTTATTGCTGTATCAATTTCAGTTACATAGTTTACTTATGGCCTTTTTGTTATTTTCAACCTAATTTTTATTTTTTAATGTCAAGTCTTCCTTTACAACTACTATTTATTCTTAAAAATTTCCAATAAAATATACATTAATAATTAAAACAAATAATAAACAACTAGATTGCTGTAATATGATGCCTTTTTTTTGAATTGTACAAATGTAAACTTTGCATTTGTAATTGCTTTATATTTACATAAAAAATTATCAAATTCAGAACTGACTATTAAGGCTTTTAATATGAAATTTTTGTATCTTTAATAGCGAAAAGCTCTTTTTATTTTGAATAGTTATTTGCATTTAAAACCACAATTTTGTCAAATTTTTAATTTAGAACCTCCGAGGATTATTCTAAAAATTAATTTAAGATGAAACTGTACTTTCAAGGCATCAGGTAAAATGGTTTTTCAGAATAGCGCATTTAAAGCATATAATTTTAAATTAAAAGTATAGACATTTTAAACATGATAAATTTATTATTAAAAAGTATCATATAAAGTAGTATCAAGTGACATTCGAACTTTAAAAATTATATGCTTTCTAATTGGGAACTTTAAAAAAATTACAAAACAAACGAATTATGAATTACGGGAAATATCCGGGTGTAATATTTCCCTCCTGACATTCGTTATTAAAACAAACTGTCCCTGGTAATAATATTTAAATATATTTTTGATAATAATAATTACTAAGTCTTACTGATAAAACTTCATTCTATTTGAAAAAATAAAAAAAGACATAAGGAGAAATGGAGAAATAATTCATCAGTAAAACTAATTTAAAAGTGCACAAAAAGAATGTTATTTGAGGACAGATTGACAAAAGTTGTGTAAAATGAGTACATTATGGAATTTTGTACACATTATAACATAAAATTTTGCATCTTTATTTAACAAAAAATATAAATTTTCTTTTTCAGTTGCATAAAACATCAGATTTGTTGACAAATGAAAAAAAAATCATAAATTTGTTGTATCTCCTTTTATTCAATAAATGAGATATATATATTTTTTAACACTTAGTAAGACATTTTTGTCGAGCGATTATGCAAAATAACTTGAAATATTACGCAAAGGTCACTATGTCTTCATGCTGCTCTACTTTTGTTAATTTTTTGTAAAATAATTTTATTTTTACAGAAAGGTAGAATGTGGAGCGTTAAATTAGGAGAAAAAACTAAGCGTTTATTTTGACGCCCCAAATGGAAGATTTGGAAATTTGTGCCCATAAGTGCGCCAAAGTAGGGGCAAAAATCGTATTGAAATATCCTCTACTTTAAAACCTTAGCCCCTACAAATATTAGCATTAAGAGTGTCAAAGTAGGGCCTATATTTCGACTCGGGTAGGGTCTCATTCACACATTCTAACCATTCATACCGTGGCCTGCCTCTGGACACGCTGCCATTTACTTTACCTTGATACAATTGTTTCGATAGTCGTTGATCCTTCATTTTCTCAACATGCCCGAACCATCCTAACCGATTTCTTTCCCATGTACCAACCAGCGTCTCTTCTGCAGAACATCCTATTTTCGGGAATTCCCAAAAGAATCGCGTGAGGTTCAACCGTTGTCAAAAAAATAAAATAAGGATCACTTTACTGTATTAAACATTAGAGAGAAAGGTGTTCAGTTAAAACGTTAAAATATATTTAGCTTGGATAATTCAAGTCATATTAAATGCAGCTGTAATATTTTTCACTAAATTGTTTAACTTTATTGAGGATAAGTTTACTTGATATTTTCTTACGGTCACTGGCTTGATTTCTCCTTTAAGCTATGACGGTGGATAGATTAATATAGACATGCGGTTCAAAGAGCTTCATGCTGGTGTGCAAGATTATTGTAGTAGAGGGTGACGGCCTCGCATTGGTCGCTAGACTTTACCCATGTCAAGGTTTATGCCGCATACGATACGATACGATACGTTTCGTTGCTGGTACGAACAGAGCGTCTTTCATAGTTCACGAACTAATTCATCTTGTCCTTCATCGATTCAAATTGATTCCCAAGACAATACAGACATTCGGATGAGAAGCTAGCTATAGCTATGAAAAATAGACACCCTAGGCCATCCATAGTGATTGCTGTTTCTATTTTTATCAGATCTCACCTAAATTCTGACAATGCATCTTCATTTATCAAAATCCAGCTCACATAGCTTGTCAGTTGTCACCTCTAATTGAGAGTGATGCCTCTACTAAAAATACATTACTGGCGAAAATTGTTAGTCCAAAACAAAAAAAAAAACCGTGGTGTAATTTTTGTTGCAGATACTTTGTTATTTTCTCGAATTAAGATTGGTTTGCTCAAAATGAGAATACTACGAGTGTGGAACTGTAATTTGAAGATTGATAAATTTTCATTCTTCTCTGTCTCATTTTTTTTTTTGCAACATGAAATAAATTTCAAATTCTCCGAAAGCTTATTAAATGTCGCCTTGATTGAGACTTACTTGAAGTATTTTCGATAATTAGGGGCCGACATAGTATGTGAGAATGACCGACCTATTTTCCGTTTTTCGCCGATTTTTAATTCTTAAATGCCACTTTCTGGATGCTTTCAAGGAAGTCAATGAAAAAAATCAAAAAATTTTTAAATTACAAAGTGCAATCTCCTCTTAAAACTGGGGTCAATAACATAATAAAATATCTACTGGTTTTTGAAATGTCATCAAAAATGTGGGAGCGTGCATAAGACAAAAAACGGTAGGTCGAGCAGCAGTCGAGCAGTCTTTTTCCATGCTCGACATTCAAGGAACAGTAAACATTTTATTATATTCTTTGTCTTATTTAAAAAAAATTTTAATGTTTAATTTAGCGAAGTTTCAATTTTTTCCATTCATTTCCCTGACACATAGAGAAAGTGGCAGTTGAGAATCGAAAATTGGTCTTTCTAATTTATTTTATTCCATAGATGCCCAGGAAAAAAGAGAGGCATCTCATTATTTCGATTTTTTTAGTGGATTGACAATTCTGGCTGCCGCTGTATTTTACTAGAGAAGTTTTCAAAAATAGATGAAAAATAGATAACAGGCTAAGCTTTTAGGTTGCATCAAATCAAGGAAGTTTTCGTATTTCGTATTTCTTATGAAGGAATTTTAAAACTTACAAAAAACATTCATTTTAATTATGCTTTTTGAATTTAATTTTCTATTCCTATTTATGCTTACCAATTTTTTAGCAATGGTTGAATTTGAATAAATTACGGCTTACGTTTTCGAGAAAAATGTTTTTTATAAACAACTACAGTTTCTAATTTTAAAAGTTATTCATTTTATGGCCTAAATATTTTTATAAATTTGTTAAATAAAATTTTGTCAGAAAAATAACTTTATTTTTATCTAAATAAGCTATGATTGATTATAATTTAACAATTTTGTATACAATTTGTCTTAAATGATAAGAACAGACAGTAAGAAAAAATTCCATTGCACAACTATTGGTAAAATAATTATTAACAGTAAGTTTCATACTTTTTTCATAAAAATAATGTTTTTCCTTACGTAAAACATGACTTATAATATAATTTAAATTATTAAGGTCATAGAAAACTTTTTTGTTGTTGAGAGATCTAGCTTTTGAAAAGACAACTAACTTTAAAGCTCTAGCAAAAGAAATAACTAAAAGCATACATTAAAACTTAATTTTATTTTTTCTTTCTTCTAATTGCTGATGCAAAGTCTAAAAGCAGGCCAAGGAGTATTTTCCTTCAAATAACTCTAAAAAGCTTTTATTTAAAATTTCTCTTTAAAAGCTGTTTTTAATTTATATATAAACTTGCAGTAAATGCACGCACGTTGATATCTCTTGATTTTTATCTTCTCACATTAAAAATATAAAGAATTTAAGAATTCATTACTGAACAAAATTTTAAATACAAGGTTAAAGAAAATTTAAAACATTAATAAAAAATGTCTTATTGAAAGCATCCGAATTATTATAAACAAACATACTTTAAAATTATTTTTAATTGAAGATCGTTCTAAATCAAATAATTTCAGATTAGAAAACATTTTCACACAAGAACAATGTTTTGAATGCAAAGAAAGGAAGTGGAAATTGAATTCAATTCTTTCAGATAGAAAGTTTGAAATAAAACAATTTTTAAACATTAAAAATAGAATATTTACAGATAAGCGTTTGGAAAATTAAATCATTTAAAACTAAAGGCACATAAAATGATATTATATCTTTTAAAAAGCGCTAATAATTTCTTCATTACAAAATTTTTAATTAAAAGCGATTAAAATTTCACAGTCTGTAATAGAAAACTCAACTGTATGTTTTAAACATGAATCACTAAAATTTTTAATTTCTAAATTCTTATTATATAAAAAAAATTATAATTCATCACTAGAATTCATTAGACACATTTTCCCTACAATCGAATAATTAATTTACTTTCATTTTTAGAGTTTAAAATGGAAAATGTCCATTGTAAACATTCCAAATCAAATTAATTAACAAACGTTCAAAATATAACCATCCAAAAATTAAAAAAAAATTATTCAATTACTAAAGTAATAATTTCAAATAATTGAATTTATAATTAAATTAAAAATAATTTAATTTTTAAGACGTAGTTTAGAATAATTATTCATTCTTGAAATTTTTAAATCAAATAGAGAGCTTCGTACGTTTGAAATTGAAAATAAAAAATTTAGAATATTTATATATCATTAATATGAAAATTTGCCATTTTGAAATATATAAGGATATAATTTTTCAGACGTTTTTCATATTTAATTTTGAAACTGCAAAATTATGAAATTTAAAGTCGTTAAAAATGAAGAAATCTCAAATTAAGTAGTTTCTAATTAAAGCTTTTAAACGAAGAAAAGTTATTTTTATGGCCTCAAAAATTAAAAAGTTTGAGTTACGAATTTTGAATTGTAGAAATTGCTAATTGGAAATTTTAAAAATCAGTAGAAGTATTCGCCTGCTTACAAAATGCCTATTAATTACTTTGGCCTTCCTGCTAGTCTCAACACCTTTTTCGCAACTCCCCCTCTCTACCCATCCCTACCCCTAACAATCCTTCTAGCATTTCCCATACCTTCCCCTACTCTCCTATCTTCTAATTGCCCTCACCGCCACTGATACCCTTCTCTTATATACAATCCCTTATCCTCTGTATTTTCCATCCTTTGCTTCCCTTCCCCTGCTTAACCTTCCTTTTCTACTAACCTTCTTTTCACCTCTCCAAGCTATCCTAGTATACCGTCTATTACTAATCCTAGCTTTAACTTTTCTTCCCTTTTCCTATTACATGCCTCTTCCATCCACTTCCTACGCTTCCCTTCCTACTTTTTCTTTCTGCGCCTTGCTTCCTCTATTAACTATTCATAGCTATTACTTCTCTACTGCCGTCTCCTTTGCTTTCCATATTATCAC
The DNA here is from genome assembly GCA_010014905.2 of Druon quercuslanigerum. Taxonomy (NCBI): domain Eukaryota; kingdom Metazoa; phylum Arthropoda; class Insecta; order Hymenoptera; family Cynipidae; genus Druon; species Druon quercuslanigerum. The sequence goes on along the minus strand of JAAAKG020002408.1, from coordinate 6,147 downwards.
TTCCCTAACTCCTCCTCTTTACTGTTACTATAGCTTTCATCAATTCCCCTCACTTCCTCTTCTAACATGTAACGTATCTTCCCTTCTTCCTCCCACTTCCAACCTCTTCCTTTATATTTCTCCTTCCCTTATTTCTCTTCCCGTATACACTCTCAATTCCCTATTAACCCCTCTCTCCATTTCTCCACTTCCCTTCCTCTCACCTTTTCTAATTTCTCACTCATAACTTACTCGAATTCCTCTTCCATCACTTCCCTTTGCGAAAAAAAGAAGAGGGACGGGCACCCGATCAAAAATATTAGGATTTCTGCATAGGGCTACGAAAAACTAAAAAATGACGATTCCTAACTTGACACGCCATACATTGATCAATTTCAAACTTAAGTATATGGTATATATAATATATTATATTATTAATATTATATTCTATTTTGTAAAAGCTCCTACGGCTTTAAAGAACATGTTCTCATCACGCATCTCCTGTTCCTTACTCGATTTTCTACAAATAGCTTTAGTCATGTGTCCGTCATTCCTTCTAACCATATGTCGTGGAAGTATAGGAAGTGATGGGAATGGAGGTAGGGAAATAAAAAAAAATGAGGAAAGGGAAAGCAGGGGAAATGAGCGGCAGGAAAGTACAGGGAATGATTAGAAGTATAGTAGGGAAAATGAGGCAGATAAGTGGAGGTGAAGTAAGAACTAAGAGGAAATGATTGGACGGAAAGTAGGGGAACTGAGAAAAAATGAGAGGACGGTGAGTAGGGGAAATTAGAGAAAATTAAAAGAGAGGTCATAGGGCAAAGCTGAAAGGGGAAGTAGGTATAATGAGTTTAAGTGAAGAAGCGAAGCACTAGAAGAGGAATGTTAGTTGGCAAAGCGAGGCGACAGGAAGTAAAGGTCGAAGAAGTTAGTAAAGGAAGAGAGGGAGAAAGGTGATGTGGTGAGAGGAGAAGTAGGGTGAGTGGGGGAGGGAAATTATGCGAGGGGAAGGTTTGAGTGTCTTAATTAACGTCTGAGCAGGATACAGAACCTTTTTTGAGGCGCGTGGTGCCGTTTTTGACCAATTTTCAAATACTAAGGTATTTTTTTGTTTTTAAAGTTGAAAGTGGGAGAGATGTACTATGAAGAAATTAATATAATAGGTATTAACGTTTTTAATTGATAAAACATAGAAAATAATTGTTGGAAGTCTTCAAACAACAATTAAAGTACAAGGGATTTGCAGCGGAAATTCTGATTTTCTTAAACCTCGTCGGCACTCAGTAACAGTGTGTTAGTTGGAGGTCCCATTGATTTCCTGGCCCATGTCAAGGCTGCACGCGAGAACTCCTTGCTTTACTCTGCTTGTCATCGTCTTACCCTTTCTGCAACCTCTACCTTTGAGCCTCTTTGCTTTTCTTCAGAGGAAACTGTACCACATACGTGCATTATTACGATAAAAAATTCTGATTTTTAACATTTACATATGTGCCTTTCAGAGATAAAAATTGTTCTCATATAAATAACTATATCCGTGTCGACTAAGTTTTAATGCGAATTCCTATAGGTGTTTTTACAAGAAACTTGAATTTCAAAATTTTTAATCGAAATCTTGAATAATATTTGCAAATATTTATTATTTTACTTCGCCTACATGTACGTAATTCCTTTTTTTGTTTTAAATAGAAGTTCGCTAAACTTATTTTCAATTTAAATAAAAATGAAACTTTTGAGATCGGAATTGAAGGTCACAGCATCGACAACTGTAATTTGGTGATTGTGAATTTCCTTTTGTGAAAGCTCCTACGGATTTAACGAACACATTCTCATTACACATCTCCTGCTCCTTACTAGATTTCATCCAAAATGCAAAACTTTTTTGCATTATGTTTAAAGTTTTTTTGCCATGCATTTGAAAGTTGAAATTATATGTTAAAACATCGACACTGTAATTTTGTGGTTTTGAATTATCTTTTGTTAAAGCTCTTTCGACTTTAAAAAACACATTACCACCTATCTCGTGCTATGTACTAGTTTTTGTTCACAATGGAAACTTTTCTCTTAAGGCAGAAATCTTTTCTTGATGAATTTAATATTTGTTCCTCATTTAACAATAATTTTTATTTGCAGCTATCCTTAAAAATGTTGATCATTTCAATAAATTCAAATTGTTTTAATTCACAATATGCAATGGTATCAAAACAGAAGTATTTTCATTTTCTTGTTTTTATAACTAAAAAAAGTGCACATCTCATAAAGAAGCAATTTAGTTATTATAAATTTCATTGCAACATGTGCCGTTTTTCTGTAAATTTAATTTGTTTATTTTTAATATTCTTTTTTACTATTTGAAGCGAAAAACGCAGTCTAGCGTAATATGATTCTTAAAAAATGTATAGATATAATTAAGGCAAGCAAGTTGGTTAAATACAATGTTATTGTAGCTTGTGTCCTTATCCAAAAAAGATAATTTTTTCACTTTAAACATATTTTTATAACACAATTTTATAAAGAATTTGTAGATCTTTTTTGGTTGAACAATTTTTGTCTGTTCATGACAATTTTATTCTTATAAATCGGAAGATTTTAAATTTAAATGCAGGACTAGGTGATTTATTGCAGATTCACATTTCCAAAATGTAATAGGCTTGTGTGATACGATTTCATGAATAAATAAAAAATGCCAGAAAGTAAAGGGATCTTTAGTTTTCTATGTCAACACCGCGATCCAAACTTGGAGCGTAGTCAATGGGTTTTTGTTTACTGGGGATCCACGATGACACAATAACTCCTGGCTTCCCGCTCTATTTTGCTTATTTTTGCTTTGTTATTTTTCATCGTGGTTATTTAATCTCCTTGTTGACAAAATATCAGAATTATATTTTTCCAACTCGCTTACGTTTCCGAGGATTTTTAATAGGTTCTTTGTTCATTTATATTCCTTTTAGAATTCAAATCCTTTTCAGGGCTTCGTAGCCCCAGGCGGAAAACCTTAGTTTCGGTTGGGTGTCCGTTAGGATGGTACAAAATTTGTTTCTCTCGAATTTTGATGCATATCGCCCGGAAATGTAATTAACAAACATAGTTGTTTAAATAATTTATTAAAACTTATAACTATCTCTTCTTTGATAAACGCTAAAATTTTGCGGTTTTTTCTGAACGCATAAACTTTTTGTCGAATTTTCACTTGGTAAGGCAATAATTAATGCAAGTCAACAATAATGCTTACTTAAATAATTGATAATTGTTTATAACTATTTTTCTAAGACTAATGCCAAAAAGTTGCTTTTTATGACATCTTTATTTTTGCTTTGACTTTTTAGTTTTGAACAAATAAGTAGTGAACCTCAACAAGAATCCTTTTTTAAATACTATTGTATTTTCTTAAGAAAATTAATTTTGCTCTTTTCCCAACGTTTAAAAGAATTACTTTAAACAAAAAAGCTATGTTACAGAAGAGACATAAAAATTAAATAATTAGTCGTTGGTGGAAGGACTACGTCTGTAAATAACTTGCATTTTTTTGTATTCCAAGAAGAAATTTATTGTAAAGCATGAACATTTTTTTGAAATTTTACATATTTCAATATCAGTCTCAGATTAATTGATTATGATATTTTACGGTACAAGGTAGATTTACTGCAGTCAAATTTCTGAATTTTCCTTTTTTAAGAAGAGAATTACAATCAGATATCAATTTTACAAATACCTGTTTTATTTCAGAAAAACACGATTTTTCAAAATGCTCTTCTCTGTAATGCTTATTTATTATTTGTTCATAACTAAAAACGCAAAGAAAAATTGAAATTTTTAAGAAAAAATACAACATTCTAGCATTTATCTAAGAAAAGATAGTAATAAATAATAATAAATTGTTTAAACAACTATTTTTATTAATTTTCATTTATTCTTACCTTATTAAGTAAAAAGAAGACAAAAAGTTTACAATTTCAGAAAAAACCGGAACTGTCTGACATTAATGTAGATGAAGATAGATTTAAAGAATAACAATTCGTTTAAACTTTTTCTTGCTTAATTTAATTATTTATTTAATCATTCCAAGTAAAGAATAGACAATTAGTGACTTTAATTTCAAAGTGGATCAAAATTTAAAAATTTTAGAAAAAACCAAGAGTATCCAGTACTAAGTATTAACATCGGAGAAGATAGATAATAATAATTATAGTTTGTTTAAACAATGATTTTTCGTAATTTTATTTTAATTTGGTAGAAATAAAAAATATTTAAAGCTTCTTAAGTTTTTGTTTAAAATATTTAAAAAACTTTGCGTGTTTAAAAAAATTATAGAGTTTAAAATTCTTTTTTAATCTCCATTTTAAATTTAATTTTTTGATCTTACAAAATTTTCTTCTAATGTTTTAAAATTATTCAAATTTTTCGTGAATTTTATTTTTTAATTCTGCGAAATTAAAAACAGTTTCTTTTAATCCTTGAGATTTTGATGGAAAATTTTAGAAATACTTTTCAGTGGTCTGAGTTTTTAAAAATATTCTTTTAAAATTAATTTGTCAGCATAAAAAATCATTTTAATTTTTCCTTGTAACCTAAGTAATATTTTACTTTCTCGAAACCTTACAAAATTCCTGTAATATGTGACAAGTTTTTATCATTATTTAATCTTTTTGAAATTTCTAAGTATCTCTTGAACCTACACAAACTTGTTCTAAAATTATTTATTATGGAAAATTTTTTATTTAAATTCTTTCACATTTGCTTGCATAATTTTAGGAAATAATTTAAAGTGTTTTGTAATCGTTTTCATTTTTGTCTTAGAATTCATTAAGATAAAAATCCTTTAAAATTCCATGAATCTTAAGAATACTTTTTTCATTCTTTTAAACGAATTATCCCATCGGCTCGAAATTAATTTGTCAGCATAAAAAATCATTTTAATTTTTCCTTGGAACCTAAGTAATATTTTACTTTCTCGAAACCTTACAAAATTCCTGTAATATGTGACAAGTTTTTATCATTATTTAATCTTTTTGAAATTTCTAAGTATCTCTTGAACCTACACAAACTTGTTCTAAAATTATTTATTATGGAAAATTTTTTATTTAAATTCTTTCACATTTGCTTGCATAATTTTAGGAAATAATTTAAAGTGTTTTGTAATCGTTTTCATTTTTGTCTTAGAATTCATTAAGATAAAAATCCTTTAAAATTCCATGAATCTTAAGAATACTTTTTCATTCTTTTAAACGAATTGTCCCATCGGCTCGAAATTCGAAATGAATATTCTAAAACTTTTTATAAGGTTGGCTATTTGTTCCGAATATTCGGAAAGACTAGTCTTTTTTAAATCCTGAAAAATTAAAAGAATTTTCTTAAAGTTTTTTACATTTTTTCCCACACATTTAGAAATCTAGAAACCTGAAAATTATTATTTCAAAATTAAACCTTAACCATTTAAAATTTTCTTCAAAATCTCTTAATAAGATTCATCCCTAAAATCTTTTAAAATGATAAAAAACCTTCTAATTTTTTTTCGTATTCTTGGAAATAGGTTAAAACCATAATGTAATTGCTCTAATCTCTATAACATTAAAGAAAAATTATAGTATGGTTTCAAAATGTTAAGAACAGAAGTATTCACTAATTTCAAACAATCATTTACAATTTAAATGTACTATTCTATCCATAATCTTCATAAAGATTTAAAAATAAATCTTATGCTGAAGTAAAATTATTCGTTTGGAAATTTCGATATACAAAATTGATCGTGCAGAAAATTTATTAATCCTTATTAATAGATAAAAAAACCTAAAATCTGTCACTTAAAGTTTTTTTTAGGCAGGGCTTAGAAGAGGAAAGGAGGTAATGGAAAACATATATGTTCTGAACTATCTAGTAAATAAGAGGATTGAAAAGAAAAAAGGGGCAATGATAGCAATGTTCGTGGACTTAAAGGCAGCATTTGACTCATTAGACCGAGGCGAGATAGAAAAAGTTATGATGAAAAAGGGGATAAGAGAGGGATTGATAAAGAGAGTATCTGAAATTTTTAGAGGACAAAAAGCAGGGTAAAGGTAGGGGATCAAGTCGGAGATAGTTTCTGGTTAGTGAGAAAAGTGAGACAAGGATGTCCTCTGAGCCCACTTTTATTTAATATATTAATATCAGACTTGGAAGAAGAAATGAGGAGAA